>ML804789.1:403814-434980 GCA_009831015.1 Picea engelmannii
AACTTGGACTCAACAAATTCCTCTAAATGCATCCAGTAAATAATTTCCAATTTAGAAAAACATATTTCTTTGAACTCTAACGAAATTGTGCAAACTTAACAATCTTTTACAATAAATGTAGATATTCTTTAATTTTTATTGATGGAATTATGAGTAAATTATATGGAAAATTTGATGAGTTAAAGAATTTCTTTAGAGTTACAATTTGTTACTTTCAAGAATTATTTTTAACTTTCATTAGTCAAAATACTAGTAAATTACAAAAATTAGAAAGAAAATTTACAAACCTAACAATTGTTTACAATAAATACAAAGAGTGAAACATTTCCTTACTCTAGTTATTTAATTTCCCAAGAAATTGTGGAATAATCACATAGCAAAGATTTGTTAAGTTTTACTCACTGAATTTGATCATACATTTTTAAAGAAATTTAGAGGATTTTTCATTTGGAATTACCGCATGCATTTGGCCCAAAGTCCAGTTGATCAGAGGATCTTCACATTTTTTATAAATTGGGTAGAGGATGTAGATAAGGATCTTGTTGGTTCGTGGAAAGGAACTATTGGGGTAGCTCCTCACTACCGCTTGTCAATGTGTATACATTAAAGACTTAATGAAGGAGTGGAAAAATTTGCATCGTCAAGTTAGATTCAAAGACTTCTTTCATTTGATAGCGAGTAAGCCAAGGAAGGTAGTTCAGTTCGTATTTATTATTGTTTCAATGAGGTGGCATTTCACACAGCTACATCGATTGATGTTGCAGTTCCCACCGCATATATGTTTCATGCAACTTAGGCAAGGCATGTCAAGAATTTGCAACTCCTAAACTATGGTTTGATTGCTTAGTTAGACCTAGTTAACAAGTTTTTGTAGGAAGGTAAAGTGGCTTGAAAATATTGTTTAGATGGTTCAATGATTGTTTTGATAGTTGATGACACGGTTGAATACCCATATTCAAAGAGTTAATGTTTTTTTAAATCATCATTTTTATTAATTACCAAACCTACTTTGTCAGTATCTAAGTCTAGGACCAAGCCATAACTCTAAGTGAGTTCTACTTTAAATCATTATTGTTATTAATTTTAAAACTTACTTTGGCAGGGACTAAGCTGCCATGCAACACTTGTTTTATATGGATATGTAAATTTTTAACTTTCATGAAAGAAAAATAGATTTTTATTTACGAAAGTAAAATTTTCTTATAATTCATAGTGCGAAAGAAATCAAGTTATACATATTAAAATAAAATAAAATGACTATAAATGTATGGTTACCATAAATATTTGACCCATGCTTATGTCAGACAATTGGCTTAGGTTGATGGAAAGTTGGTATGTATTATTGGTTGTCATTGATGTCAACCATTGGAGAGTGATATGGTAGATTGATGTCAACCCTTAGTGATTGATGTCAACCCTTGGAGAAAGTCTGGTAGCACAAAGGTTTGGGTAATGGAACCAAGTTTGTTTGATGGATAATGGTATGAGTTTTGATATATTTGTAGGTAATACTATTCCATATGGATATTACATGTCATGCCATTTCCGGTGGTATGTGGAACATCACATAACTCCTCACGGTTAGAGAGTTATGGCCATGCGAAGTTGGAGAACCCTCATGAGTCATCTAGAAGCCCCAAAAGGTCAAAGTAGTCAAAGTGGTTTAAGATATTTTAGAAGGTAAATAATAAAGTGATGAGTATACTATAAGTCAAAATGGATACACAATAAATTATTTAAATAATAAAGTTAATGGATAAAATATTAATTGGACAAGTGGTTAGAAGTGGGTTAACCTTAAAATAAGGAAAGTGGGTTAAGATGGTTAGAAGGTAACCCCTTGAGGTAAAGTGAAGTGATGAGTGTAATATAAGTCAAAGTGGATACAAAATAAATTATTTAAATAATGCATTTAATGGATAAATTACTAATTGAACAAGTGGTTAGAAGTTGGTTAACCCTAAAATAAGGAAAGTGGGTTAAGATGGTTAAACGATAACCCCTTGAGGAAGCTACATGAAAGTATAAATAAGAGGAAAGGCTCTCTCATTTTTATTACACTTGAGCATATTTAATATCTACAGGTGACTGAGGCAACCAAAGGATATCTAAGCCGATGGCTGCCCATGGGAGAAGCATCTTCATCAAGCGGCCATGCAACCCCCTTCAAGGTACAGGTAAATTTTGATATTCCATTATTTGAAGGATTGATAGATGCGAATGTTGTAGATAAATGGTTGAATCTGCTCAAAGGATGTTTTTCGGTCCACAATTTTTTCGATAGGGAAAAGATCACTTTTTCACTCCTCAAGGTCGTTTCGCATGTGAAAGACTGGTGGGATACTTACACTAAGAAAAGGGTCGTGGAGGAATCTGCAATTTTTGTGGTGGCCCCTACATGGGATTCCTTCTGGGACACCATTAAAGAACAGTACTACCCTGTTGGAAGCTACGAGGACCAGTACACCATATGGACCACCCTACGTCAAGAAAGGGACCAAATAGTACCAAACTTCACCAATATTTTCCATACCCTACGTACCAAATTGGGTATCAAATATTATGAGAGTCATCTGGTGCTCAAATACCGTTGTTTTTTGCATCGATGCATTCAAATAGAAATGGAGTTCCTGGACATCGCCTCATTGGGCACGACTTATAGATACGCTATCAAGATCGAGCAGAAATTTAAGTAGAAATGATGAGAGTTTGGATCTGCAAATCCCTCACAGTTGAAGTAGGGAAAAGGCAACCTGGACCCACACAACAAGGGACCAAGTTGAGATTTTTGCCCTTAGGACAATCCGTCCAAGCCGAAACACAAGAAGGGAAATGAAAATATGGAGAAGGGCACGGGAAAATTGTGTGAGTACCATAAAATTCCTTGTCATAACACTGGCGAATGTTGCTCCAAGCAGTCCCTTGTGGTCGAGCTAAAGGCTTCTGAGTCAGAGGTCGATTCTGATTCCAAGTCAAATCATGAAGGAGGGAAGCAGATTGTTGATGCTAAACCCAGTGCCATGGTCACTACCACCAAATTTCGGCCAATCGAACCAAAAGAACCAGAGGAAGGGGAATGCCTCTTTCACTTGCAGATGTGGGTCAAGGGGGCTCTGATTCATTTCATTATCGACAGTAGTAGTCAAAAGAACCTGATTTCAGTAGAGGCCGTCAAGTGGTTGGACCTGCCAATGACACCACACCCATATCCCTACACCATCGGTTGGATTTGTCAAGGAAGAGATCTCCACGTCATCCAACAATGTCGTCTGCCCTACGACATCAAGCCTTTCAAAGATGAGGTATTGTGTGATATTTCTCCCCTTGAAGTTTTTGATGTTCTTTTAGGACAACCATATTTTTGGAAGCGTCATGTTGTGTATGAGTCTAGACCTTGCAGTGTTATTATTACTTTGGGTAGAAAATTGTACAGGATCCCAGAGGTGGCACCGCCTACTGCTATTTCTTTAATCTCTTCTAAGAAATGTAGTAAGTTCATTTCATAGATTGAGAAGTTCATCTTATTTTTTATCCATGCTCACAATAAGAAAAAGGTCGCTGCCACATCTATGGCCTCTACACAACACCTCTCTTTGCAACAGAAGAAAGTGGATGGGATCATGGAAGAATATAGAGACATCTTCACTCACCTATAGGGGTACCGACACACTTCCAAGTCAAGCATCCCATTGATCTGACCCCCGACGCACCTCTACCTAATGGTCCAGTCTATTAGTGCTTGTTTATGGAGAATGAAAAAATCAAGCGTCAAATCCAAGAGCTTCTTCAAAAGGGGAACATTAGACCCAAATCCTCCCCTTGCGAAATCCTAATTGTACTAGTGTAGAAGAAGGATGAGACTTGGAGAATCTACATTGATTACAGAGCCTTAAACAAAATCACAGTCAGGAACCACTACCCCAATCCCAGGATTCATGACCTTCTTTACCAACTCAAGGGGGAAAATTTCTTCAACAATACTGACCTGAAGTATGGATACCACCAAGTTCCCATAGAACTAACCGATTCTGGAAGACAACCTTCAAGTCTAAAGAAGGTCTCTATGAATGGCTAGTCATGCCCTTTGGCTTAACAAATGCACCAGCCACTTTCATGAGGTTGATGGATGATGTATTGAGACCCTTCACCAACTCCTTTATGGTAAAACATTTGGATTACATCCTTATCTTCAACATAATGTAGGATGAGCACATGCAACATATTCAACAGGTTTTGAGCACTCTACGACAGCACAATCTTTATGCCAAATTAAAAAAATGCCCTTTTGGCATGAACAGGGTCCAATACCTGGGATACATTGTTGATGAGCATGGGGTAAATGTTGATCTAGCTAAGATCCAAGTCATCCGTGACTGGCCAGCCCCGACCACATTGACTGATCTTTGGAGCTTCATGGGTCTAGACAATTTCTACCAACGGGTCGTGTTGGGATTATCCCATATTGCATACGCCCTAGGCCATGTGACCAAGGGTGGAGGTAGGGCCAAGTTCGTATGGGGGAAGGAGAAGAAATGAGCATTCAATGATCTGAAACATCGCTTGTGCTCAGCTCCAGTACTCGCCTTGCCCAATCTGCAACACCCATTTGAGATTGAGACTGATGCATTTGATTATATCGTGGGAGCAGTTCTCACTCAACATGGGCATCATGTGGCATACCATAGTGAGACACTCTCTGGTACTGTATGGAAATACCCCACCTGTGACAAGGAAATGTATTACATTGTACAAGCCTATTGTCAATGGAAACATTACATTATGGGGAAAGAGACGATAATACACCCTGATGACAAGCCTTTGTAGTTCATACAGACACAAGGGAAATTGCAGAACGACCACCATCAGAATTGGTCCACCTAACTGCAACAGTTCCATCTCAACATCAAGTATAAGACAAGTATCTCCAATCGTGTCGTTGACTGCCTCAATCGGCCTCCTGTGGCTGCATTCACCATTGTTCTCTAGTCCTTTGGACATGAAGCATCAGATTGGCCCCAACTTTATCAGCAAGATCTAGACTTCGTCAACACATATCATCTCTTGGTTACAAGTGCCATTGTCACTGATTTTCACATTCAAGACAAACTCTTATGCCACATGGGCCATCTCTGTGTTCCTACAAGCAAGCATTCAAAGATTATTTGGGAATCCCACTACAGTTGGGTGGCAGGATATTTTGGCGTAGATAAAACTTTAGTTGTTCTTCATAAACATTTTTATTGGCCAAAACTTCAACAGGACATCGGAAAGTATATCAGATCTTGCACTGCCTACACCATTTCCAAGCCAACCATCAAGAATCAAGGCTTATACACCCCTCTTCCTATTCCCGAGAAGCCATGGGAATCCATCTCAATGGATTACATGTCTGGTTTTTTGTCCACCAAGCATGGGAATGACTACGTGTTTGTAGTCATTGATTAGTTTTTGAAGATGACCATCCTCACAGTGTGTAAGAAAAATGTCACAGTGATAGAGACTGCCAAGCTCTTCTTCGAATGAGTTTGGGTCCACTTTGGGATACCAAAGACCATCATCTCCAACCAAGACAATAGGTTCCTCAGCACCTTTTGGTCAAGTCTCTAGTCTCTGTTGGACACCAAGCTCACAAAATCCACTTCTTTCCACCCCCAAACCGATGGCCAAAATGAGGTCATCAATCGGATGATTGTGCACATCCTGCACATGTAAAATTCTAAGCATCTTTGTACATGGGATGAGAGTCTTCCATATGTCCAACACAGCTACAATAGGGATCTTCATAGTTCCATCGGCCATATCCCATTTAAAGTGGGCTTGGGATTCCAACCCTTGGGATCCATTGATGTTGCACTTCCTCTTAGAACCGCACATACAGACTCTTCCCCTGATCAATCTGTGATAAAAAAAATCCACCAGATTTATTGAGTGGATTCAACACATCCGCCAATAGGTCCAGGAGATTTTTCATAAATCCAATGCTAAGTACAAGCAATGCCATGATCAACATAGGGTACCACACCTGTTTCAGGTTGGCGACAAAGTTTGGTTACATTTGCAAAAGGATAATCTCATCGGGCCCCACCGGAAGCTTCACCCACTTCGTTATGGGCCTTACACTATCACCAAGGATATGGGTATCAATGATTTTGAGCTCAACACTCCACCCTTCCTTTGTCTGCATCTAGTATTCAATGTGGACCTCCTTCGACCATATTTTCCATCATTATTGGACACCTCTGAGATCGTCGAACAACTGATGCCGACATAGCTCAACCCTTCTTGCATGGAACAATCATCCATCGATCATATTGTGGACATACAGGTCAAGGGCACTTGCTAGTAGTGGATCTAGCTTTATCGGGTTGTCAAGGTAGGGCAACTCCTACACCAAGGCAAGTGACTCACCTGGGGAAAATCCAGCAAAAGTTTTATCACCTGATGGGGGAACTCAACACAATGGATACCATTGCTTCTTAAAGGGGGAGGATTAATCCAAGTGGATATTGGTGGCCACTCACCTATTCTAACTGGATCCTCATGTTCGTTTTTTGTTCAACGTATCTTTCTGTACTATTTTATAATTGTGAGTTAAACACTTTTGGGCTTGTCTAAAACCTCACACATTCTCCAGGTGGATACGGGTGGCCTCTCACCTAATCCAATTGGATTATTTTGTATGTTTTCATGTCAACACATCTTGTTGTACTTTTAGGGTTGTTTTTGGGCCCTTAACATTATTTTTTTGGCTCGCCATAGTCAAACTATAGACAAAATCATATTCTGATTGTGAAATGTGTATCTCTCTGAAAGACCTTTCCAACGGGCTATCACGCGACTAAAACAGAGGTCGTGTGAAAAATGCATGACCCTAGGAAGTTGAGGTACCAAATTACACCAACTTACCCATAGGGCCCACATGAATTTTGGTGTTTCACCTTCTAGGGTTAGGTTTTTGGATGTCTATGGTTTTGGAATTCATGAGTAATATGAAAAGGGCCTATGGAGCCTCATTGTAATCCATTTTGATCAAACGGATGCGTGTAACAACCACATCTCTTCTCAGAGATAGCTACCACCATTCGAGCAAGTTTTAGTTCTGCAGTTTTACAGTTTAAACCTATTTCATTATTTAAAAGAAGATATTGTTCATTGGATATTTGTGTTATTCTTTTTATCTCTGTGTTTATTTTATTCATTTTGTTAATCATTTTGTTCCACTCCTAAATCTGTAGCACTACATTAGATAATATTACATATTTTAGGACATTGGTGTTGAGTAATAATAATATAAAAAGGTCTCTACCTAGCTATCTTACCTTATGATTTTCCCTTATTGGTGTGAAAAGAGACATAGTGTTTGAGAATTTTGGAAATCCTTTGTTTCCTTGTAGGACCCAGATTGCTAGGCTAGAGTAGGTTAGGCTAGGCCAAGCTAGGATAGGTTGGGATAGAGAAGGCTAAGCTATGGTAGGATAGAGTAGGCTAAACTAGTCTAGGTTAGGCTAGACTAGGCTAGCATAGAATATAATAGAGTAGGCTAGGATAGGATATTCAAGAGTAGGATAAGGTAGGCTAGGATAGGCTAGGGTAGGATATGATAGGATAGGCTAGAGTAGGCTAGAGTAGGTTAGGCTAGAGTATACTAGAGTAGGCTCGATTAGAATAAGAATAGACTAGGCTAGAGTCATCTAGAGTAGGCTAGGCTAAATTCGGCTAAAGTGGGCTAAGATAGTGTAGGCTAGAGTAGGGTAGGGTAGAATAGGCTGTCGAGATGATGAAAATTTTGAATAATTTGGATGATTGAAAGTCCATACCTTTTCAGGATTTCCCAGATCCAATGCAGGACAAGTTTGGCCCATTTTATCATCTCTTTCTCCACCTTTACTACTAGTTGTTCCAAGCACACAGGATTCTCATAAATATGTTTTGATACTTGGGGAGTGGCAACATTCAAGCTCTCCTCAGTAGCGATATCGATGGGACGAGGATACCTTCTATATATTCGGTCAGGCCACTAATTTATTCCCCTAAATCTCATCACGACAATGGGAGAGGAAGCCTGCAATGGGTGGATAAGTAACCTGCAGATTTCGTTCTCTTCGTGTCTTTTGATAGCGTAAACTTTGTATCAATTGAAAAAATTGCAGAGCTCTCTCTCAGACTAGAAGGAAACGATAGAAGTGGCTGGCTTTGGTATAGGTGCATATAAAAAAGTGGTCGGCGTCCGTATATATGCATATGTAGAAGTGGTCGTCTTTTGTATATGTGCATATAAATAAGCTTGCCACTTTTGTATAAGTGCATATACAGAAGTGGTCGACTTTTGTATATGCGCATATATGGAAGTGGTTGGATTTCGTATATGTGCATATACGTAAGCCAATTGCTTTTGTATATTCTCATATACGAAAATGGTTGCCTTTCGTATATGCACATATACAAAAGTTGACCACTTCTATATATTCACATATACGAAAATTGTTGGGTTTCATATATGCGCATATACGGAAACCGACCACATTCGTATATGTGCATATACACAATTGGTCGGCTTCTATATATGCGCATATACAGAAGTGGCCAACTTCCCTATATGTGCACAGACGAAAGTCGATAGTATACTGAAGCCATCATGAAAATATGGAAGTGGTTGGCTTCGATATATGTGCATATATAGAAGTGGCCCGCTTCTGTATATGTGCATATACATAAGTAGGACACTTCCGTATATGCACATATACGGAAGCCGACCACTTTCGCATGTATACATATACAAAAGTGATTGGCTTTCATATATGCACATATATTGAAGCTGGCCATATGCCGAAGCCGACCACTTTCGTATATGTGCATTGTGCATATACAGAAGTCGACTACTTCCGTATATAAACATATATGGAAGTGATGGGCTTCTGTATATGTGCATATACGAAAGTCGACCACTTTCATATATGGATTTTGTAAATGTGCATATACAGAAGTTGAACACTTACGTATATGCACTTATACAAAAGTGGTCAACTTCCACATATGATCATATACGAAAGTGGTTGACTTTTGTATATGCACATATATGAAAACCGACCACTTCCATATATGTGCATATACAAAATCCGCCCAATTCTGTATATGTGTATATACAGAAGTGACCAACAAGAGCATGTTTTCTAGTTTTGTTTTCACCTCCCCATAGGAAGGTCCT
The DNA here is from genome assembly GCA_009831015.1 of Picea engelmannii. Classification (NCBI taxonomy): domain Eukaryota; kingdom Viridiplantae; phylum Streptophyta; class Pinopsida; order Pinales; family Pinaceae; genus Picea; species Picea engelmannii. The sequence goes on from ML804789.1 coordinate 413,020, forward strand.
CTGCAAGTTGCAGACAGATTTTAGAATGTGTTTTTGGGCTTGTCAAGCTAAGAATAAGTATAGAGGAATCACTTGGAGGACTAAGTTTAGGAGAACTAGGTGTCCAGGGATATTGAGAGTGTGAAAACACCAGCTGCAAAATTTTCTTTCCACTATAGACATGAGATCCTCCCAGCTAGCATTGCTTAATCTGTTTTCAACCAGTGGGGTGCCAAAATATTTGGATGGAAGAGAGCTCTTATAGAAGTTGCAGATCCTAGAAATGTGGGCCTGTATGGTAGGAGAAAAAAACAATTGACATTGTTCTTAACTAACATAAGTACCTAATGCATCCATTAAGTTTGTGAGGACTTGTTTGATGGATTTTTCTTCTCGAACATTGAGTTGGCCCATAAGCATAGTGTCTTCCAAAAATTGATGATGAGAAATAGGGAGGTTTTCCCTGCATGGTCTAAGATAGTTAATTATATTATCTACTATAACTGCTTTGAGATCTTTGTCAAGGCCCTCTTCCATTAGGATGTAGATAAATGATGATAGAGAGTCACCTTGTTGGATTCCACAAGTGGGGGAAAAAGTGGTAGAGGGGAAGCCATTAACAAGAATAAAAAAAAAGGAAGAGGAGGTGAGGGTCATGATCCATTTGATCCAGCTAGAGGAAAATCAAAAATCCTGAAGGATATTAAAGATGTATTACTAGTTAATTTAATCAAAAGATTTGGACATGTCAAGCTTGATGATCATGCTAGGATACTTAGATGTTTTGAGAGAATGGATCAATTCATGGAATAAAATAATTATGTGTAGAATCTATGGCCTTCCACATACCATGATTTCTCTAGGGAGATCACGGAGGGGATAAGGGGTTTGAGGTGATCGACAATGACTTTTGTGATGATTTTATAGACATCATTGTAAAGAGAAATAGGGAGGAATTTTCTTGGGTATTTCACTCGCTCTTCCTTAGGGATCAGGGCTAAGAAGGTGGCATTTAGGGCCAAGAGGACATTGTTGAACTGTGAGAAGTATTCCACTAGCTCCCAAACATCCATTTTTATGGTTGACCAACATGCTTGGAATATTTTTTGTTTGTACAAGGTCCATAAACATTTAAAATTGAAATCAACCTCTTATTCTCTAAACTTGTACCTGTCAGGAAAATACCACCACAACTTAAGTAAGAAGAAAGATCAAATTTAGATGGATCCTAGGTCACCAAAATACCCTCAGACTTTCCAACTGAGATAACAACACATGCTAACCAAGTAGGTCGTAAAGAATTCATGAAAGATCTAGCCTTCTCTCATCCACCAAAGTTTCTTGCAGGAAAATAATATCAGGATTAGTCATATTTAGAAGTCTACGCATAGAGGCAGATTTTAGGGGGGCCCCTACCCCTCTGATGTTTAAGGAGATCAAGATCATGATTTTTCCCTGGCAAGGGCTTTCATGCCACTAAGCACCCCATTATCATAGATATTAGAAAAAATTAAATCCGGAGTAGTGGGTATAGTAACTTCTTTTTTGTGTGCACTCCTAGTTTTAATAGGGGAAATCCCATATCCCAAGCCCCTCAACCAGGCATATTCCTTTCCAGTACCCTCTCCAGTCTGTTCAAGAAACCCAATATCTCCACTTGTCCCAACTCTGCTAACTAAAGACCTCCCCTGGTAAGTAGGAATAGAAGTAGGAGACAAGGGATCTTTGTAAGAAGGGACCAGTGACTCCAGAACAACACCTATGGATATTCTCCTAGCTTGGGATCCCTAAATCCTATTAAAATATAACTATCCTCCACAGGCTCACTTGAAATACCCTTTTATCTCCGAAGTTCTGCATTCACATTATAAGTAGTACTGGATAGTAAACAACTATACCCCACAAGCTCACTTGAAATACCCTTTTCTCCCTGAAAATCCACATTCACAAAAGAAGTTGTACCAGATAGTAAACAACTATACCCCACAGGCTCTACCAGAGGTTCCAAAAACATATAAGGTGTAATGGGTTGTCCCCCCCCCCCGACCCAAATTAGGTAAGTTACCCACCAAAGTGATAAATCCCTCCTGGTCTGATATATTACCATTTGAGAAAAACTGTGTTTTTCCCTCTTCCAATGTAATGGAAGAATCCGGGGAATCACGTTCACAAGCTGACAACGAGTAGTAAAGAGAAGGGAAAATAAATTTTAACTTACCCGTGACAGAATCTCCAGGCGCATTCAATCGAATTTCCTCTATTGTTGAGTTGTAAAGGGCAATATCATGTATAATGTTGAATGGAAGATTATCATGTATAACACTCCTTTCTAATAAATATGGATAGATAATCTAAAGGCTTAACAATGGATTCAAAGAACTCATGCAATACAGGGTGGTGTAAGATATTTTTATTTGCATGCCTCCCGTTGATTTACAGTTCAGTCTTTCATGGTGGCCAGATTATACTATTGGCGAATAACCACATATGCTCCTGATTTATGTGAAAATTTGAACTTGGGTGACTTTGCTCTTCCCTTCTATGTTGAATAATGGTGTATATGTGTTTTATTCATGTGGATATTGGATATTGAATTGTATTATCATAGTTTCATACCTATAAATTTGTGTTGTATCTTTTATTGTAAAGGTTAGTTGTGCATTGCCTCTATGAAAAATTTATGTACTTTCGTATCTATTACCATAATTCTTTGGAGCTATAGTTATTGCATCCAGAGAAACAAATTTTTAATTGGGTGGGGGAATCCATTGACTGCTTGGTTACATCCAGGGTTTGTCCACAATTGTTTTTTAAAATGATCAGTTGAATGCATAGTATTAAACTTGCACTCAACAAATTCCTCTAAATGCAACCAGTAAATAATTTCCAATTTAGAAAAACATATTTCTTTGAACTCTAACGAAATTGTGCAAACTTAACAATCTTTTACAATAAATGTAGATATTCTTTAATTTTTATTGATGGAATTATTAGTAAATTATATGGAAAATTTGATGAGTTAAAGATTTCTTTAGAGTTACAATTTGTTACTTTCAAGAATTATTTTTAACTTTCATTAGTCAAAATACCAATAAATTACAAAAATTAGAAAGAAAATTTACAAACCTAACAATTGTTTACAATAAATACAAAGAGTGAAATATTTCCTTACTCCTTTAGTTATTTAATTTTCCAATAAATCGTGGAATATTCACATAGCAAAGATTTGTTAAGTTTTACTCACTGAATTTGATTATACATTTTTAAAGAAATTTAGAGGAATTTTCATTTGGAATTACCGCATGCATTTGGCCTAGAGTCTAGTTGATAAGAGGATCTTCACATTTTTTATAAATTGTGTACTAGAGGATGTAGATAAGGATCTTGTTGGTTCGAGTGGAAAGGAACTATTGGGGTAGCTCCTCACTACCACTCGTCATTGTGTATACATGAAAGACTTAATGAAGGAGTGGAAAAATTCACATCATCAAGTTAGATTCAAAGACTTCTTTCATTTGATAGTGAGTAAGCCAAGGAAGGTAGTTATGTTCATATTTATTGTTGTTTCAACGAGATGGAAGTTCACAGAACTACATCGATTGATGTTGCAATTCCCACCACATATATGTTTCACACAACCTAGGCAAGGCATGTCAAGAAGTTGCAACGCCCACACCATGGTTTGATTGCTTGGTCAGACCTAGTTAACAAGTTTCTGTAGGAAGGTAAAGTGGCTTGACAATATTGTTTTGATGGTTCAATGATTGTTTTGATAGTTGATGACATTGTTTAAGACCCATATTCAAAGAGTTAATGCTTTTTTAAATCATCATTGTTATTAATTACCAAACCTACTTTGTCAATTACCAGGTCTAGGCCCAAGCCATAAATCTAAGTGAGTTCTAATTTAAATCATTATTGTTGTTAATTTTGAAACTTACTTTGGCAGGACTAAGCTACCATGCAACACTTGTTTTATATGGATATGTAAATTTTTAACTTTCATGAAAGAAAAATAGATTTGCATTTACAAAAGTAAAATTTTCTTATAATTCATACTGCGAAAGAAATCAAGTTATACAAATTAAAATAAAATAAAATGACTAGAAATGTATGGTTACCATAAGTCTTTGACCCGCGCTTAGTGGATTGTTGTGATTTTTTTCTAACACATAATATTTGCGATAATAGGATGTGAGAAAGAATTTCCACCTACGTTGTATAGGTTTTGTTAATCGAATAAAAAATATAAAAAATAAACTGTGGCAAAGTAGAATCCACTACATGCATGTTTATAAAATAGATTTTGGAAAAAATACTATGAAAAATGATAGCACCCAACACATAGGCGTGATTTTGAATTTAAATGGAGCAAATGGCACTTTTATGCATGATCCTCCTTCACCAAATATAAACATTCTCCTTTAATAATCATGACCCAAGTGCACAAGTAACCTCATAGAATATTTATTCATTGTGACTCTAGTGATATAGACTTAGTTTAACCCTGAACTCCTCTAGGATCAAGCCTCCTTCCTTGAGAGTTATTAGTCCCAATAATTGTCTTTATAGTTTGGGGCAATTTTTCTTGATTTATTCTAATATCTATTGATTGTTGGCCTAGTGAATTTCCCTTTCCCAATTTGATAAATTTTCAAGGTTCAATGTTTTCCTGTTTTCTCCTTGCATTGCAAAATTGTGTCTTTCTCTAGCCGTGTGCTAACTTCAATGGTGTCTACAGGGTTAATTGACAGGGAAGATTGTTTTTCACCCTCTAACATCATTGGCTTGTAGATCTTTAGGCAAACTATGTTGAACACTCATTGAATTCATATATAGACTAAGGTATTCAATCTAAACTATATTTCCTTCTCCTTGAAGTGCTCTTTCTAAAGGTAAACATTGACTATATGTCTCGTGAAAAATTGGTGATATGTGTGGTGTTAATCATGTATGGCCCTCTACTTGTTTCGACTCTTCCTCATAGATTATTCAACTTAATCATCATATATTCTTGAGTCTCCTTTCATCATTGTTTCCTTTGGAAAGGGTCATTAAATGGCTAATGAATCCTTCAATGAGAATCCAAGGCATGCATCAATACATCAAAAGGTGAAGTGAATGTCACACTATCTATTTCATTATTATAATGGCATTACACATAAGAGATATTAATATCGTGTGCCTTTGGATGTATATGGTTAAAGTTAATATCTTATGTTTTCAAATGTTGATGGTTAAAGTCAATATCTTATGCTTTCAAATGACAATTTTTACTATGGTGCAATTTATTCAACTTGGTATCTATCAATTCCCTTAATACTTTCTAGAAGTACCTTAGGGATCTCTTGTCATAGTCAATCATGATCAATAAAAATGCAATGAAACTCCATTGAAGAAAAACTAAATTACTTATGGCACCAAAATAATATGATTACAAGCTATCATAATCATTATTGTTCTAAAGAAATATATAAATACCATGAGATGATCATGGTTGTTAATAATCCTTCAAGAAAGTCCATCAAAACCAACTCTCCTAGTCTACTCAATGTTGGAAGTGGAATGTAATTACCTAGCTTATAATTTAATGGCTTCAATATCCAACAAATGTGCACAAGAATTGCCATTATCAATGTCGATCTTGACTAGTATAAATATGTATATAAACTAGTGATGTTCCATTAAGTAGCGGGATTTGGAAAGCTTTGGGCGTGGTCCATTGCCGCTGAAAAATGATGTATTTCTATGGGCGTTGAAACGGTGGAAGTTTGGCAGAGTATACTGCGTTACTTTTGAGTCAAGGAAAAGACGGTGTTAAAATCTCTTATGCATTTGCCATCGTCATTAAAGTCCAGATCGGGGCTCAGGGGAATGCCGAGCTCATCGTCTGAAGCCTCGAGTAGATAAAATAGCTCAACCCCCAAGTCCGAAGCAAGGGTTTCCCCTTCTTAGCAGCTAGAAATATTGGAGGATGCCGAATTATACCCAGAGTTTGAGGAGGGATAAAAAGTGAAAGAAGTCGTGTTAATCTATTTCTCTAGGATTTTCATGACTCTATTTTTTACCTTCTTATTGGGAGTGTATTCTTCTTCAAGGGTCGAATACAAAAGTTGGATTGAAAAACAATTTATCCCACAAACTATTTTTAACCTCGTAAACGTTAAAAATACTTTCTTTCTTTCTTGTGATAACATTTTATCTCATAACAATAGCTAACAAAACCGGTCCACTTCTTGTGATAACAATAGCTAACAAAACCGGTCCACTTCTTGTGATAGTACTCGTTGCACATGTCGTGCTCGTCCCACCAATTCCATACAACTATCGCCGTACAGTCTACCACAACTACCATATAAAATTATTGGATATTAGAAGGTATAAAATTATTGGATATTAGAAGGCATCGTACCATTAGTTGTGATGAATAGAGAAATCAAAGGCCATGTGCGTTGGAAATGAATAAATTGGAAAAGTTGTGAGGGTTACGATTATAAAGGAGCGATAAAATCTAAAGGATATTTTTAGTTATAAAAGCATAAAAGTTACAGCACAAAGCTTAAAAAGTAAAGTATAGGGTGGTAAAAATAATTTTTTTTATAAATAAGTGGGTATAATTTATTTTTTTGGGAGATGGCATTAACTCATGATTTAATGCATTTGTTAATGCGGGGCTTTCACATAAAGTGGATAGAATAGTGCATTATGAAGGAAATATAGTGGATAGTAGTCCTCCATTACAACACGAAGGGCTAGTATATCTAGGTTTTCTTCTGAGCCTCTTGTAGCCAAGTTTTTTCAGGGAACAAGTGTGGGGTTAAGGGAACTTTTGAAGGAAGTACCAGATACTTCAGGTGTGGCTAGATACAGAAACACAAGAGTCGAACAACATCCCAAAGGAAAATGCATCACCAAAGTCTGGAAACCGAAGAGAACCAGGAGGTGACTGGTTTTAGGTATGGACGTTGGTTTATAGGAGTCTTGTACACTAGCTATGTGTGTACTAGTTGGTAGATTTTCTTATCATTCTCGCTGCAAAATGTCAGTTGAGGATTGGGTACAAAGGTTTTGGTAACCTCTGGTTGGCTACAATCCAAAAGTGCTTATGCTTCCTAGGGACTGGATGGGGTTTGCTTTTAAAACGCCAGAAGATAGTGAATCAATACTATCAATGTTCTGGACCTATGATGGGGGGAGTCTCATGTTAAAAAGGTGGCGGCTAGGTTTTAACCCAGCAACAGAGTAGTTTAGTATAAGGTATATGTGGGTTCTCCTCCCGAGCCTTCCTCTGCAGTTATGGAACCAAAAGGCCCTGGAGGCGATTGGGAATTCTATTGGTCGCTATATAAGTGTGAAAGCGACCTCCATGAACTCTACTGACAAAAAAATGGCGAAAATATTAGTAGAAGTTGATGTGCATGCTGGGTTACTAGAGGTACTGGAGATTGAGTGGAGAGGACTGGTTTTTGTCCAACGCTTGGATTATTTGGGGATCCCATTCAGATGTACCTATTGCAGGCAGACTGGTCATTTAAGAAAGGATTGTACTAACATTTTCGGCGCTCTGGCTGATGACAACTCCTCGGACGATATGTTGGGTGATTCGGTCTCACCAGTGGAAGATGATCCTGATAACTTGTCATACCCTGGCCTCATCTTTGAGGATAGTCCATTGACGCAAGACACTTCCTTCGTTGGTAAGTTGAAAAACTATTGCCCTCAACTTTACAATTCTTTATCTTCCTTAGAACGTCTCTATTTAAATTCTATACTCTTTCCTGATCAGCCCTTAAGGGAGAACTTTGTAGCCGAAAAGTCTATCCATCCCGAGTCTGTTGATACTGGTTTAGATGGGGACTTAGCTGTGATGTCTGGTAAAATTCCCTATAGGACACCCTCTACACTATCCAACTTGACAGGGAATGTGGTTACTAATACCTCCCTCCCAGGTTTCAGAAAACCGATCCTAAATGACTATGTTTTGGATCATATGATCTCGGATCTGATCCCTCCCCCTGTCCAACCGTCTAACCCCATCCCTCTACATACATTTTTGGGAACCCGCCCTGTGACAAGTCCAGTTATACAAGGAGGGTCTAGCAATACTCAGGGGAAAGGTGGGGACGCTACTATCGACCCTACGTGGTCTAGGGGACTAGGATTCGAAGTCTCCCCCATTAAAACAAGTAGTGCCCGACATAAGACTGGGGCTAGCAGTTCTTTTGCTGATACTTTACCTGTTTCTATCATTGATTTAGGGGTGCTTAGAGGCATGAAAGCCCTGGCCAAAGCTAAATCATGATCCTGCTATCTCTAAATACAAGAGGGGTAGGAGGACCCCTGAAATTGGCCTTCCTTTGTAGACTGTTATCAAAAAATAATCCAAACATAATCTTTCTTCAAGAGACATTGGTTGCAGCGGATAAAGCAAGATTATTTTTTAGTAAACTAAAACCGGATTGGATGATTGCAGCTGTCATCTTTGTGGGGACTTCTGGTGGGATCTTAGCATCTTGGAATCCTATGTATTTTGATCTAAATCCTTTTCTAAGTAGTGGTGGGATTTTTTTGTCAGGGACTTCTATATTGAACAACAGGAAGTTAACGCTACTAAACATTTATGGGCCCTGTCAGGAGCGTAAAGCGTTTTGGAATTCTCTACACACATCAGGCCTATTATCTCACAAAGATCTAATTATTGTTGGCGACTTGAACTTTACAAATTCATGTGAGGAGGTGTGGGGTCCAAATGCACAGGTCGATCCTATGGCCGGGTATTTCAAATCCTTTTTTATTAGGCACTGTCTAGTGGATGTTGCCCCTCCTAAGTATGTGCCTGCTTGGAGGAATGGTAGATCACAACATGACAATATCACTAAGCGACTTGACCGATTTTATGTTGCGGAGGATCTTCTGGCTTCTTTTTTAAGACATATATCATGGGTTGAATACCCATACGTATATGATCATGCTCATATCCTTCTAGAGTTAGGGCACAGTATTCTGGCGATAGCCTACCCATTTAAATTCAATGCGGGTTGGATGGATGACCCCTCTTTTGCGGAGATGGTTAAGGAAGTTTGGCATGGCCCTCATTTGCAATCTGTTAACAATGCACAGAGGAGACTAGTTGAGAGATTGACTCTTTTAAAATCTCGAGTGAAGGATTGGGAAAAGAAAAAATGACAAGAAGACCAATTGGCTTTGTCAAGGATAGAAGAGAAGATTGAATTCTATTACGCTCATCTGTCAGCGGGAGCTAATACGGACGACACGACCCAAGATCTATCTACTCTTGAGATGGAAAGAAAGAAATTATTACTGGAAGAGGAAGAAAGGTGGCGCCAGAAAAGTAGGGCTATCTGGATAAAAAGCGGAAATAATAACACAATGTTCTTCCACCGATTTGCAAGCTTTAGGAGGAATAAAAAATATATATCTGGGAGATTAAAGATGATAACATGGTATCTCACTTAGGACAACAGACCATCAAGGAGGAAGCATCCAACTATTTCAAGTCTTTTTTCAGTGATACAGGTCAGAATGTAATTCTGGATCAGATTAACTCTGTTAAATTGTTCTCAACCTTTATGACCACAGATGATTTACACAATTTGGAAAAGGATGTGACTAAATAGGAAATATTGGCAATTCTAAAAGGGTTTTCCAGAGATAAAAGCTCTAGTCTTGACGGATGGACCATCGATTTTTTCCATAATTTCTTTGAGTATCTTAGTCAGGATTTATTGGAAATAGTAGAGGATTCTAGAATCAGAGGGGAGGTAACTTCACCGATTAATTCTACTTTTATAACACCTATTCCCAAGATTAACAAACCCTCACTATTCAGTGACTTTTGGTCTATAGTGCTTTGTAACCTTTGTTATAAGATTATAGCAAAAGTTATATCAAAGAGAATCTGTCCAATCTTGTCTAGAGCTCTCTCAACAGAACACTTTGGTTTTCTTCAAGGCAGACAAATTCTGGATGCAGTTGGAACAGCTCAGGAATGTCTACATAGAATTAATAATAAAAAATTACAAGCCATCATTTTAAAACTGGACTTGAAAAAGGCCTATGATGTACAAGTTTGGATTTTCTTCGATTAATTCTACTTCAATGTGGTTTTGGATTACAAATTACAAACTGGATAATGGCTTGCATCACATCCACTTCTTATGCTATTCTGATAAATGGTGAGGCTTCATCCTTTTTTAAAAGTAGCTGAGGGTTGAGGCAGGGATGCCCACTTTCACCTCTTCTTTTCATTCTGGTCATGGAATCTTTTAGCCTCACTTTAAAGAAAGCATAAGCCGAGGGATTGCTCATCGGAATTAAGGTCTCTGGAACACTAAAGGTCTTCCACCTCCATTTTGTTGACGACATCCTCATAATGTCTAGAGCTTCATCTAATGAATGGACAATGATTCAAACTATTCTACAAGACTTCTGTCGAGAGTCGGGATTGGTTATAAATCTACAAAAATATTACTTGTCCTCGGGAGTTTCGCTGGAAACATTACAAGCCCTTAATGCTATTCTCCCCTACACTAATTCTGATTTATATACAGGTTTCATCTACTTGGGATATCGAATGAAGCCAGGTTGTTATAAGGAGTCCGACTAGTAGTGGCTCATCGATAGGTATGAGACAATATTAAACCATTGGAGTAACAAATGGCTCTCTATGGGAGGACGCCTAGTTCTTATTAAAGTTGTGTTGGAGAGTCTCCCTGTCTACTGGATGTCGCTTGCACACCTATCGATATTGATTCTTAATAAGATTCGAAGGATGAGTTTTAACTTCCTTTGGTCTGGTAATAAAAACAAGAAAATATATCATTTGTGTAGTTGGGTTTCTGTCACAAAACCGAAACATTATGGTGGGTGGGGCCTGCACAACATTTTTATATTTTACAGGGATTTGGCTGAAAATACTCTATGGCGGGATTTGATGACTCTGGGCTTATGGAAAAGTGTACTTATGGACAAATATTTTCCACATGATACTATTACTTCTTGGCTACGCTATGCAACAGTCTTTTCAAACTATGGCTCACAATCATGGAAGAATATACTCAATGCCTTATCGATAATTCTCGACTGGATTGCCTGGAGACCAAGTTCGGGTTTTTCAATTTCGGTTGGATGTGATGTTATTTTGGGAATGGGGTTGTATTCCTTCATATCCAATGAATTAGTAGATATACTACATCAAAAGAACATACACCTACTCTCTCAGGCGAGTCGAGCATCGAACAGGATCTCGACTTCACAAAGTTGGATATGCAGTGATGAATTGGGATTGGAAGTAGATATGGTTGTAGAATGGGACACTTATAGAAGACACATGATAGATGCAAGAATTAGGATCGTGGATAGACCTGATGAGCTTATCTGAATTGGTGGGGATAAGTCGAGACATATTTCTATAAAAAATGTATATGAATCTCTATCAAATAAGATATGGACCTATAAGATATGGACCTATAAGATAGGTGGATGGAGAAGGTTGTGGTGGAAATGGGACTGTCCTTTGAAAGTAAAACTATTTTTGTGGCTTACAGTTGAGAATAAAATATTGACTTGGGAAAACTTGCAGAATAGAGGATGTGAGGGACCCGACATGCATTACCTTTGTAGGCATCAAAGAGAAACAAATAATCACATATTTTTAGACTGTGTTTTCTCCATTTCGGTGTGGTCATATATAAAAAAGTTGTTAAAGCTCAATCATGGATGGACAAACATCTCTTTGAGTGAGTGTTTCTATAACTGGAATTCTCATAACTCTCATTATCAATCTCTTCCTACTTATCTTTGCTGGAACATCTGGCTGGAATGGAACAAAGTGCTCTTTGAGGACAGGATCCCATCGTCGCAGTGTGTTGTTTATACTGTTATGGGAGCAATGGGATTGAAGAGTATTAATATAAAAGTAATAAAAATCAAGATTACTTCTCTTCTACCTATGGATAAAATCATTGTCTAGTTTGATGGGGCAACACAACTAAATGGATTACTCTGTGGAGAAGGTGGAGTCATAAATCTAGATGAGCATACAGAATATAAATGGACATTAAATTGTGGTAGAGGTGCCAATTCCATGGCTGAGCTTATGGGAGCATGAGCTACCTTATTACTTGCTACTAGACTATCTATATATGAGCTTCATGTACTGGGTGACTCTAAGATCATTATAGATTGGCTCAACAGAAAAGGAGCCATATTGGTGGCCAATCTAGAAGGATGGAAAGATATAATTATGGATCTCGTTCCTTCTTTCAGAACTATTCCATTTGCACATATCTACAGAGAAGGAAATAAGCAAGTTGACATACAATCAAAGAAGGCCCTTCACCAAAGTCCAGGATTTATTGCATACAACCTATGGAAGGATGGCCAGGAGGGCCCCCCACTATTCATACATCATGGTGATTGAACTTTTAAATTTTTGATTGACCACTTCGAACCTTGACTTAACCATCGAATTGAATTGACCCGTCAATCGATTCATCACCTATTCGATCCACCTCAACTAGCTAGTCAGTTAACTATTATTTCACTGCAAAGAATATAAAAACCCAACATTAGATCCTATGAATGAGTTAGTTTTCTATGAGGAATATTTATGATCTTATACTATGCTAGAAACTAAAGTATATCCCCAAGAAAATTTCAATATCGTTGAGAAGATAATTTTTAATGGAGCTAAGTCTAGAACAGGGGCTAGTGAAAGAGTGTTGTTTGTTTCTTCTGAGGGTGACACTTTGTGTCATGCCTTTCACTTAGAATTTGAAGCAATAACTAATGTGGATGAATATGAAGAAATTTTACTTGGATTGAACATGGCTAAGCCTTATGGGAATTAATATTTTGAAACTCCAAGGTGACCCTGATTTGGTAATCTTACAAGTAAAGAATCAATTTTAATGCAAGAATGATATTTCCAAATGGTATAAGAATGTTGTGTGGGAAACCATGTGTTGGGTTGTTGTATTCTTTGTAGTGAAATTCTAGTCGATGTGGATCGACAACAAGTCGAACGTCAAGGTTATTCAACCGAGTAAATTCAAATTCAAAGGTCAAGGTGGTTCGACATGGTAAAGGAATCAACAACAAGTCGAATAGGTCAACCAAAAATAGGTAGACATGTGGGCATGTGGAAACTGATTGAAGACCGATTGAAGTATGACTGGTAGCCTATGGGTAATACGACTTGGTAGTCGACTGTGACATAATCTCGAGATTTGCAGGATTTGTATCCAATGATCTACATGGATCTGTAACCTTTTTTGGGTGCCATTTCTTTATTGTTTTTCCTACTGTAAATCCTATAAAGAGGCATGTTGTAATGTTGTAAAAGGCTAATCATAAGATAACTAATATTTAGAGAAATATTCATATGTAGGTTGTTGTTCATGTAGATGTAAGTCAAATTGGCTACACAGTTGTTCTTGTGTAAGAAAGAGGGTATGATGTATATTGTGTCTTAGGTGTGGGCCAAGGTCATACATGTAACCTTTTATTCAGATTGAATAAGACAACAAGAGAGTAGAACGCTCAAGGAATGCTCGTTTTTCTAGTTTGGGTTTCCAGGATAAAATCTCTGTGTATTATGTGTTTGTTTTTTCATTTATGTTGTTATATTATTTGTAGTGAAATTATAGTTGAGGTGGATCAACTGATGGTCAAAGTGGAATTGGATCGATAGCAGGTCGAAGTCAAGGTGGATCGATAGAAATTTGAAGGTCAAGGATAGTCAATTATGTAAAGTCAAAGTCGAAGGTCGAGGCAGGTTGACATGGTAAAGGCATCGACAACAAGTCAAAGAGGTCAATCGACAAGAGGTCGATAGGTGAGCATGTGGAAACCGACTGAATATTGAATGAAATTTGACTGGTAATCGACATGTAATACGAATTGGTATTCGACTGTAACAGAATCCTGAGATTCGCGAGATTTGTAGCCAATGATCTGCATGGATATGTAACCATTTTTGGGTGCCATTTCTTTAGTTTTTTGCCTACTGTAAATCCTATAAAGAGGTGTGTTTAATGCTATAAAAGGCTAATAGTAAGATATCTAATATTTATAGAAATTTTTAGATGTATGTTGTTGGTCATGCAGATGTAAGTCGAATTGGCTATAGGGTTGTTCTTGTGTTATCAAGAGAGTATGATGTTGATTGTGTCTTAGGTGTGGACCAAGGTCAGACATGTAACCTTTTATTCATATTGAATAAGACAACAAGAGAGAAGAATGCTCAAGGAATGATGGTTTTACTGGTTTGGGTTTCCAGGGTAAAATATCTATGTATTATGTGTTTGTTTTATCATTTACGTTCTTGATTAAATTCTTCATCTCTTCTGTTGGGTTTAGTGTAGAAGTGTGTCTCATTTCCTCACATTTGGTATCATAGATTCATTAATCTTTGACATGTGGTATTAGATCTTGATTTACCAATCTTGAATTTTAGAGATAAACCCTAGATACAATAAGAGTTGTAAGTCATAAATTGTGTTAAAGATTGTGTTAAAGAATGGCGAGCATCTCAAGAATAGAGATAGAAAAATTAAATGGCCATAATTTTGAGCTTTGGAAGATCAAGATGGAATATCTTCTTGTAGATCGATAAAAATGGGCATCAATCTATCCAGGTACCCAACCAATAGGAATGTCGACAGAAGAATGGGAGAAACTCAAAAGAAGAGCAAGAAGTACGATTCATATTTGTCTTGCAGATTCGGTACTGTTGCATGTCTCAGGGGAAGATTTGGCCAAGAAACCGTGGGACAAGTTGGGAAGATTATACCAGTCAAAATATCTGGTAAATAATTTTTTTCTCAAAAAGAAACTATATCTTATGAGGATGAGTGATGGTAGTTTGGTGACTAAGCATTTAAATGCATTTAATACTATTTTAATCCAGTTATCATCTTTGGATATTAAAATCACTAAGGAGGAGAAGTGTATTATCCTATTATGTTATTTTCTAGACTCCTAGGATATCTTAGTCATGGCTATAGAGAGTAGTACAAACAGACTAGCGCTAGAAGACGTGTTTTCTTCTCTAATTTCAAAAGAAATGAGAATAAAGAACATGGAAGGATCGACCAAATATGATTTAGTGGTGAGAGGTTGACTGGCAGAAAGAGATAAAGGAAAATTTTCCAGTAGAAAGTCTAAGTAAAAGGGAAGATCTAAATCCCTAGTTCATTCGATGTGAAGATGATAGAAATGAGGTAAAGTTGAGCATTACAAAAAGGACTGCAAGTAGAAGGAAACATAAGTCAATACTGGATCCGATGAGAAGTAGTCGACTGAGAAAAAGACAACCCCGAATAAGGGAGGTGATGTGTTCCTAGCGTCAACCAGTACATAGTCGGATAAAGATGTTTGGTTGATCGAATCAAGAGCATCCTATCATATGACACTAGATAGAGAATAGTTTTGTGAGTATGAATGATCCAGGATTGGATCCAGGAGTTTGATGGGGCTAAAAAAGGCCTAAAAATAAAAGTTCTCAGAATGGCTTCAAAACATACATGTGTGTAGGCCTCATTGATACGAACCCAACACAACTTGAATGGGCTCCAACAGACGTTGTATGCTCCAGATATGGAGATCTGTTCATTTTTCCAAACATGCAAAAAAATGATGATTGTACAGTCCGTACATTGCCACGTGGCATATTATTGTACCGGTCATATGAACATATGACAGACATCGCAAGGCACAGTTGGCACTGACATGGAAGCATCTGAAGGTGACATGTGGTAGGGTGACTGGGCTTACAGACTTTTGACATGGACAAATAGGTGGGCCAATCAGAGAGTGACATATGCCACCACTGCAAGGGTGACACATGGCACGTATGTACGTTGCTTATGTGGAATGTGACGTGGAAGGTACGGACATGTGCCAAGTATGCTAATGTAGAAGTGTTTGCTGACGTGGTCACTTGGAATTTATTGATTGACACATGGCATATTTAGACGAATGGGAAGGTGCCACATGGCCCAAACATGGGTTGCCACATGGCACCCCTTTAATGGTTGATGGTTGCAAAAATTTTATGACCTTTGGGGAGTCAAAATTGCAACCTTAGGCAGGGGCATAGATATTTCACATAGGTTGGGCAACAACCCACCTATATAATGGTTCTTACCACTATACATGTCCATATTGTTTTAAACTTTGTTAAAGGTTCGGTTGGGTGCGGAAAGGGTTAGGGCTAGGCCCCAACCCTTTCTTAAAACATATAACATGACCCTTACCACTCGACCATGTATATATTTCTTAGTGTGGGAACCGTTATATGGATTTAGCCTTGGTGCATATGTATTTCCATGTGATCATGTAATGTGATCGTTTCATTAACGTTGGCACAGGCAGTAGATACGGTATAGCCCTCGGTTTCAGAACTTTTCACATGTGTCCATAGGGTTATGCGGTGGCGCG
This sequence comes from Picea engelmannii, assembly GCA_009831015.1. Taxonomy (NCBI): domain Eukaryota; kingdom Viridiplantae; phylum Streptophyta; class Pinopsida; order Pinales; family Pinaceae; genus Picea; species Picea engelmannii. Next base: position 429,463 of record ML804789.1, read on the forward strand.
GAGGACTTTTGGTTAGCCCCGATCGATCGGGCTAGCCCGCCGACCAGGGGCATAACCACCAGCTGGGATACAGGGGGTTGAAAACACATGGGGCATGCAAATGCAACAACACTTGGCCATATGGCCTTGCACCATAAGACCGAGACCGAGACTCAAGGGGGCTAGCGCACAAGCACTTAGCACTTGGCCACATGGAGTGTGCCAAGTGACCAGGGGCCAATGGAAAAGGGGTTGCATCCCATTATATTTTCCAAAGTGTTTTTTTAAACCATATTATGGTTACTTTTAATGATTTTATAAGCAGTTTTGGAGATTTTGGGCCAATATTGGGGGATATTGGGCCCTTTTTGAGGCCATATCTTGGGGAGAAATTGGGACATGATTACCAACTTCAGATCTATATAAAAAAGCTTCTTGAATCCATGTAGGACATTCATATTAGGTTTATGCTGAATATTTTCCAAGCCAAAGCCATTTTTATGCAGGGAAGCTATTGAGGAGCACACCTTTGCAAACCATTTCTGGAAGCTCCGATCATCCGATTTCAGTGTCGTTTATTTTGTTGGGCTCTAGAGATATGGTAGAACAAGACTAGATCAGTTTGTAACCTTTTTGAAACTTTTTAGATGTACTTTTAAAGCTTTGAAAAGAAATAAGAAAGCCTCACCCACTGAGACAAAGGCCCGGAGACGCAGGCGAGATTGCCGAACTCCATTATCACTTTGGTGTTTTATGGTTTGTTGTTCTTCTTTCTTTATTTCAGATTTGTATATGTGAATATGGCTATGATTTTTCTTCTATAATTATTCCTCTTTATTTCATCTTCCTAAATGGTTAATAAACAGATGCATATTAACTCAACCATTGTCATTTAAAATATCTTTTCGGATCAAGTGGTATTAGAGCTAGTTGATGTTTGGATTTGAGTTTTTCATGTTAACCAAGGAAAAGCTAAATCATGGTGAAGTTGATCTTGTTGAAGAGAATACATTGATTGGATTGAGAAAGATAACTTCTCAAACTGAGAATATGGCATCAGAAGAGGTAATTTCTTAGGATGAGAAAGAGTTTCGAAAAACTTTCTTCACCATGTTGGAGATGATGAAGGTTTTGTATGAGGATTACTTGGAACGAAAGAAACCAAATATGGGTGAATTTTCAAAGGGAAAAAGTGAAGAAGGAGAGGATCCTCCTCGAATTCCTCCTTCACCTCCATCTTCTCCATCTTCTTCAAGTTCAAGTTTTAAAAGCACCGCAAAGAAACATGTTCATAAACATAAGAATGAAATGCCTTTACTAAAACTTGATGTTAAATTCAAATTAACCATGTATGATGGTGAAGTTAATGTAGAGAGACTTGACAATTGGGTCATAAAGATGGAGGTTTATTGCAGTGTGCAACAAATCAAGGATGAGGCAACTCAGATCAAGTTGGCATCCCTTAGACTTGCAAGCACAACACGCATCTGGTGGAAAAGCAAGTTGCAAAATGGCACACAACAAGTGGGTGATGTATTTCCATCATGGAAAATTTTTATTTCTGCACTTAGAAAGAAATTATATCCTTTGCGTTATAAAGAGAAAGCGTTAATTGAATGGCAAGCTCTTAAGCTAAGAAAAGAACAAACAGTGCAAGAATACACTGATGGATTTCGAAAAATGGAATTGATGTTAGATATTCCTTTCACACCCAAGAAACTCTTATGAAGTATATAGGAGGTTTACCTGCACATATTCAAAATACTGTATTCATGTTTGGACAAACTAATCTTGATGAGGTTTATGTTCAAGCGACATATATTGAAGCAGGGAAAACAGGTGTTGGTGTATCAGGGGAATCATCTTCAAGGAAAGAGGACAAAAAGAAGTGGCATGGAAATAAGAAAAATTTAGTGGTGAGAAAGGAAGAGAATCCCTCTTGCAAGCATTTCAAGAAAGAGGGGCATGATGAGGACCGTTGTTGGAAATTGCATCCCGAGAAGAGACCGAAGTGATTCAAAGAAAATAAAAGGAGGAAAACAATTGCAGCAGCAACACGACCCACAGACTTGGGATCAGATTCAGGTGATGAATCAAAAGTCTCATTGGTTGGTATGACAAGTAAAATAGGTGAAGGATTTGATGGTAGAAGTAAATTGTTTCACATAAGGGTCATCATGAGGCACACTAAGGTTGACACATTTATAGATAGTGGATCTCAATCTAAATTAATTTCAGAGGAATTGGTTAAGCAACTGGGATTAAAAACACAGATGCGTCATAATCCTTACACACTTAAATGGATAAGCAACAATCATCAAATGCACATAACCAAGCAATGCACATTAAAATTTTCAATTTCATATAAGTTTGTAGACAAGGTAACATGTGATTTGGTGCGACTAAGTGAATGTGGAATGGTCTTAGGCAGTGCATACTTGTATGATCGAAAATAAATCTTCTACAGGACAAAGAATCAATATCAGTTAACCAAAGAAGGTCAAGAATATGTGGTTCATACTCATCATTTAAAGGCAAATAAATCTCTTCAAACTATGGAACAATTAAGAAAGACAGTTCAAGAAAGCAACACACCTATAATTGTTTCAAACCAAGTAACATATCTTAAGCAAGAATAGGAGATGATTGTGGAATGGAAAATCAAACACACTTTGCTTCAGGATAAGATAATGTCGTGCAAATATTACAAACATATCAACTCATTTGCAGTCATATTTTTTATTCTATCATTAGTAATGTTTTCTACATGGATGATAGTGTATTTTGTAAGAAGTGACAAGGTACAAATGGCTAACAATATGATGTTAGTTATCATGATTGTGTTACAATTGATCATGATGAGATAGGTGCACAAGATAGAGTTCAAAGACATAGAACAAACTGGGTTTCCTATCCCGAGCTTGATGACTGGTCAGTAACCTTTTGGGGACCAAAAGGTCCTTAGTGGGGAGGTGTGATCCAGAATTGGATCCAGGAGCTTGATGGGGCTCAGAAAGGCCTAAAAATAAAAGTTCGCATAATAGATTCAAAATAGACGTGTCTGTAGGCCTCGTCGATACGAACCCAAAACAACTTAAACGGGCTCAAACAGACATTGTATGCTCCAGATATGGAGATCTGTTCATTTTGCCAAACATGCAAAAAAATAATGATTGTACAGCCTGTATAGTTCATACAGTGCCACGTGGAATATGACTGTACAGGCCATACGACCGTACAACTGACATGGCAAGGCATAGTTGGCACTAACATGGCAGCAACTGGAGGTGACACATGGCAGGGTGACTAGGCATACAGATTGTTGACATGGACAGACAGGTGGGCCAATCAGGGAGTGACACATGTCACCACTGCAAGGGTGACATGGGGCACGTCCGTACAACGCTTACCTGGCATGTGACGTGGTAGGTACAGACATGTGGCAGGTGTGTTGATGTAGCAGTAGTTGCTGACGTGGTCACTTGGCATTTATTTATTGACATGTGGCATATTCAGACAAATGGGAAGGTGCCACGTGGAACCCCTTTAATGGTCGCTGGTTGCAAAAATTTTATGACTCTCTGGAAGTCAACCTTGTGACCTCGGGAAGGGGCATAGATATTTCACATAGATCAAGCACTAACTCGCCTATATAGTGGTTCTTACCACTATACATGTCCATATTGTTTTAAACTTTTTTAAAGGTTCAGTTGGGCGCGGAAAGGGTCGGGGCTAGGCCCCAGCCATTGGTCAAAACATATCACATGACCCTTACCAATTGACCGTGTATATACTGCTTGGTGTGGGAACCGTTATATGGAGTTAGCCCCGACGCATATGTATTTCCATGTGACCGTGTAATGTGACTGTTGCATTAACATTTAGTGTGGGCAGTAGATATGGTATAGCCCCTAGTTTCAGAAATTTTATCATGTGTCCATAGGGTTATGCAGTGGTGTGGAGGACTCGTGGTTAGCCCCGGACGCTCGAGCTAGCCTGCCAACCATGGGCATAACCACTGGTTGGGATACAGGGGGCTGAAATCACATGGGGTGTGCAGATGCAACAACACTTGGCCATATGGCCTTGCACCATAGGACCGGGACTGGGACTCAAGGGGTCCAATGCACAAACACTTAGCGCTTGGCCATGTGGAGTGCACCAAGTGACCAGCGACCGGAGAAAAAGGGGTTGCACCCCAATATATTTTCCAAATTGGTTTTTTAAACCATATTATAGTGATTTTTAATGATTTTATAAGCAGTTTTGGAGATTTTTGGCCAATATTAGGGGATATTGGGCCCTTTTTGAGGCCAGATCTTGGGGAGAAGTTGGGAGATGATTACCAACTTCAGATATATATAAACCAGGTCTTCTTGAAGCCATATAGGACATTCAGAGCAGGTTTATGCTGAATATTTTCCAAGCCAAAGACATTTTTATGCAGGGAAGCTATTGAGAAGCGCATCTTTGCGAACCATTTGTGGGAGCTTCGGTCATCTGATTTCAGTGTCGTTTATTTTGTTGGGTTCTAGAGATCTGGTAGAATAAGACAAGATCATTTTGTAACCTTTTTGGTGCTGCTGAGATGTACTTTTAAATATTTGAACAGAAATAAGAAAGCCTCACCCACTAAGACAAAGGCCTAGAGACGTAGGCGAGATTGCCGAACTCCGTTATCACTTTGGTGTTCTATGGTTTTTTGTTATTCTTGCTTTATTTCAGATCTGTATATGTGAATATGGTTGTGATGTTTCTTCTATAATTCTTCCTCTTTATTTCAACTTCATAAATGGTTAATAAACACATGCATATTAACTCAACCATTGTCATTTAAAAAATCTTTTTGGATCAACGAATAATATGATGGAGGTGATGTGTTCGTGGGGGATGACTCAACAACCAAAATTGTCGAACGAGGAAGAGTTTGACTGATACTGTATGATGGGAGGAAAATAACACTTCCAGGTGTGCTACACATTCTGGGTTTGGAAAGAAACCTCATATATGTCAGTAAGATGAGTGATGTTGGCATGCACACTCTATTTCAGAAGGATTCATGAAATATGTTTAGAGGTGTGATGGTATTAATGAAATCAGATCGGATTGGAACCCTATACAAGGTACTAGGGAGTGTTGAATCGAATTGACGCAATATCATCGTTTCTCTTGAAGTCGACTCGAATCAACTTGGGTTGAGTCGATTCAAACCAAATCGACAAGTCATCATAAATTTGACTTGACCATGCTATGGCATGAGAGGATGCGACACATTGGAGAAAAAGGACTTCGAGCTATGCACAACAAAGTTATGGTCGAAGTATTTCATGAATGTGGTTTATAAGTCAACTTTTGTGAATATTGCATATATGGAAAATGAAGTTGGGTGAGGTTCCCATTTGGAGAAACAAGGGAAAATGGGATTCTAGAATTGGTACATAATGATCTGTTTGGCCCAGTTTCAGTGGCTTCAATTGGTGGATCCCTATTTTATGTATCCTTCATAGATGATTTTTCTAGGAAGAAATGGATATATTTC
>ML804789.1:435030-454258 GCA_009831015.1 Picea engelmannii
GATTTCTTTAGAGTTACAATTTGTTACTTTCAAGAATTATTTTTAACTTTCATTAGTCAAAATACCAATAAATTACAAAAATTAGAAAGAAAATTTACAAACCTAACAATTGTTTACAATAAATACAAAGAGTGAAATATTTCGTTACTCCTTTAGTTATTTAATTTTCCAATAAATAGTGGAATATTCACATAGCAAAGATTTGTTAAGTTTTACTCACTGAATTTGATTATACATTTTTAAAGAAATTTAGAGGAATTTTCATTTGGAATTACCGCATGCATTTGGCCTAGAGTCTAGTTGATCAGAGGATCTTCACATTTTTTATAAATTGTGTACTAGAGGATGTAGATAAGGATCTTGTTGGTTCAAGTGGAAAGGAACTATTGGGGTAGCTCCTCACTACCACTCGTCAGTGTGTATACATGAATGACTTAATGAAGGAGTGGAAAAATTCACATCATCAAGTTAGATTCAAAGACTTCTTTCATTTGATAGTGAGTAAGCCAAGGAAGGTAGTTCAGTTCATATTTATTGTTGTTTCAACGAGGTGGAAGTTCACAGAACTACATCGATTGATGTTGCAGTTCCCACCGCATATATGTTTCACGCAACCTAGGCAAGACATGTCAATAAGTTGCAACGCCCACACCATGGTTCGATTGCTTGGTCAGACCTAGTTAACAAGTTTCTGTAGGAACGTAAAGTGGCTTGACAATATTGTTTAGATGGTTCAATGATTGTTTTGATAGTTGATAACATTGTTGAAGACCTATATTCAAAGAGTTAATGCTTTTTTAAATCATCATTGTTATTAATTACCAAACCTACTTTTTCAATAACCAGGTCTAGGCCCAAGCCATAAATCTAAGTGAGTTCTACTTTAAATCATTATTGTTATTAATTTTGAAACTTACTTTGGCAGGACTAAGCTACCATGCAACACTTGTTTTATATGGATATGTAAATTTTTAACTTTCATGAAAGAAAAATAGATTTGCATTTACAAAAGTAAAATTTTCTTATAATTCATACTGCGAAAGAAATCAAGTTATACAAATTAAAATAAAATAAAATGACTAGAAATGTATGGTTACCATAAATCTTTGACCCGCGCTTAGTGGATTGTTGTGATTTTTTTCTAACACATAATATTTGTGATAATAGGATGTGAGAAAGAATTTCCACCTAAGTTGTATAGGTTTTGCTAATCGAATAAAAAATATAAAAAATAAACTGTGGCAAAGTATAATCCACTACGTGCATGTTTATAAAATAGATTTTGGAAAAAATACTATGAAAAACGATAGCACCCAACACATAGGCGTGATTTTGAATTTAAATGGAGCAAATGGCACTTTTATGCACGATCCTCCTTCACCAAATATAAACATTCTCCTTTAACAATCATGACCCAAGTGCACAAGTAACCTCATAGAATATTTATTCATCGTGATTCTAGTGATATAGACTTAGTTTAACCCTGAACTCCTCTAGGATCAAGCCTCCTTCCTTGAGAGTTATGAGTCCCAATAATTGTCTTTATAGTTTGGGGCAATTTTTCTTGATTTATTCTAATATCTATTGATTGTTGGCCTGGTGAATTTCCCTTTCCCAATTTGATAAATTTTCAAGGTTCAATGTTTTCATGTTTTCTCCTTGCATTGCAAAATTGTGTCTTTCTCTAGCTGTGTGCTAACTTCAATGGTGTCTATAGGGTTAATTGACAGGGAAGACTCTTTTTCACCCTCTAACATCATTGTCTTGTAGATCTTTAGGAAAACTATGTTGAACACTCATTGAATTCATATATAGACTAAGATATTCAATCTAAACTCTATTTCCTTCTCCTTGAAGTGCTCTCTCTAAAGGTAAACATTGACTATATGTCTCGTGAAAAATTGGCGATATGTGTGGTGTTAATCATGTATGGCCCTATGCTTGCTTCGACTCTTCGTCATAGATTATTCAACTTAATCATCATATATTCTTGAGTCTCCTTTCATCGTTGTTTCTTTTGGAAAGGGTCATTAAATGGCTAATGAATCCTTCAATGAGAATCCAAGGCATACATCAATACATCAAAAGGTGAAGTGAATGTCACACTATCTATTTCATTATTATAATGGCATTACACATAAGAGATATTAATATCTTGTGCCTTTGGATGTATATGGTTAAAGTTAATATCTTATGCCTTCAAATGTTGATGGTTAAAGTTAATATCTTATGCCTTCAAATGTCGATTTTTACTATGGCGCAATTTATTCAACTTGGTATCCATCAATTTCATTAATACTTTCTAGAAGTACCTTAGGGATCTCTTGTCATAGTCAAACATGATGGATGATGATAAATGAAAATGCAATGAAACTCTATTGAAGAAAAACTAAGTTTCTTGTGGCACCAAAAAAATATGATTGCAAGTTATCATAATCATTATTGTTCTAAAAAAAATCTATAAGTACCATCAGATGGTCATGGTTGTTAATAATCCTTCAAGAAAGTCCATCAAAACCAACTCTCATAGTCTACTCAATGTTGGAAGTGGAATGTAATTACCTAGCTTATGATTTAATGGCTTCAATATCCAACAAAAGAGACAAATGTGCACAAGAATTGCCATTATCAATGTCGATCTTGACTAGTATAAATATGTATATAAACTAGTGATGTTCCATTAAGTAGCGAGATTTGGAAAGCTTTGGGCATGGTCCATTTCTGCTGAAAAATGATGAATTTCTATGGGCGTTGAAATGGTGGAAGTTTGGCAGAGTATACTGCGTTACTTTTGAGTCAAGGAAAAGACGGTGTTAAAATCTCTTATGCATTTTCCATCGTCATTAAAGTCCAGATCGGGGCTTAGGGGAATGCCGAGCTCATCGTCTGAAGCCTCGAGTAGATAAAATAGATCAACCCCCAAGTCTGAAGCAAGGGTTTCCCCTTCTTAGCAGCTAGAAATATCATAGGATGCCAAATCATACCCAGAGTTTGAGGAGGGATAAAAAGTGAAAAAAGTCGTGCTAATCTATTCCTCTAGGATTTTCATGATTTCATTTTCGACCTCCTCACTGGGAGTGTATTCCTCTTCTTCTTGTTATGTCGAAAGGCGTACACCTATTGAAAATGGGCATAATTAATGATCTTTTAATCTTATTTAATCTTAAACCCTAATTTGATGGCTATGCATTGAAGATGCTAGCATATTCTTAGTCGTCCTCCAAAATCAATGGATCAGATTTATTGTTCATAACTTTCTTGCAATTATCAAGGCATCCGTTAACATGTTTACTTTTTAACATTTACCTAATCACATTAAAAAATTAATATAAGGATATGTAATTGCCACGTTCTATTTATCAACCTAATGTAGTCAAACGTTTCATATTACCACAAACAGATTACCACAAACATTTTATATTAGGGACACACGTTCTCAGTATATTGGAGACACGCGTTCTCAGCTACTACCTTTCGGCATTCTCAGCCGCAAGTTAGCGGTTGTGCTAGTGATAGCATTTTGTCTAATAAGAGTAGATGACAAAACCGGTCCACTTCTTGTGATAGTACTCGTTGCACATGTCGTTCTCGTCGTACCCAATTCCATACAACTATCGTCGTATAGTCTACCACAACTACCATATAAAATTATTTGATATTAAAAGGCATCGTACCATTAGTTGTGATGCTCAGGAATAGAGAAATCAAAGGCCATGTGCGTTGGAAATGAATAAAGTGGAAAAGTTGTGAGGGTTACGATTATAAAGGAGCGATAAAATCTAAAGGATATTTTTAGTTATAAAAGCATAAAATTTACCAGCACAAAGCTTAAAAAGTAAAGTATAGGGTGGTAAGAATAATTTTTTTTATAAATAAGTTGGTATAATTTTTTTTTTTTGGAGATGGCATTAACTCATGATTTAATGCAATTGTTAATGCGGGGCCTTCACATAAAGTGGATAGAATAGTGCATTATGAAGGAAACATAGTGGATAGTAGTCCGCCATTACAACATGAAGGGCTAGTATATTTAGGTTTTCGTATGAGCCTCTTGTAGCCAAGTTTTTTCAGGTAACAAGTGTGGGGTTAAGGGAATCTTTGAAGGACGTACCAGATACTTCAGGTGTGGCTAGATACAAAAACACAAGAGTCAAACAACATCTCAAAGGAAAACATATCACCAAAGTCTGGAAACCAAAGAGAACAAGGAGGTGACTGGTTTTAGGTATGCACATTGGTTTATAGGAGTCTTGTACACTAGCTATGTGTGTACTAGTTGGTAGATTTTCTTATCGTTCTCATTGCAAAATGTTGGTTGAGGATTGGGTACAGAGGTTTTGGGAACCTCTGGTTGGATACAATTCAGAAGTGCTTATGCTCCCTAGGGGTTGGATGGGGTTTGCTTTTAAAACGCCAGAAGATAGTGAATCAGTACTATCAAAGTTCTGGACCTATGATGGGGGGAGTCTCATGTTAAAAAGGTGGTGGCTAGGTTTTAACCCAGTAACAGAGTATTTTAGTATAAGGCATATGTGGGTTCTCCTCCCGAGCCTTCCTCTGCAGTTATGGAACCAAAAGGCCCTGGAGGCGATTGGGAATTCTATTGGTCGCTATATAAGTGTGAAAGTGGCCTCCATGAACTCTACTGACAGATGTTGATGTGCATGCTGGGTTACTAGAGGTACTGGATATTGAGTGGAGAGGACTGGTTTTTATCCAATGCTTGGATTATTTGGGGATCCCTTTTAGATGTACCTATTGCAGGCAGAATGGTCATTTAAGAAAGGATTGTACTAACATTTTCGGCACTTTGGCTGATGACAACTCCTCGGACGATATGTTGGGTGATTCGGTCTCACCAGTGGAGGATGATCCTGATAACTTGTCATACCCTAGCCTCAGCTTTGAGGATAGTCCATTGACGCAGGACACTTCCTTCGTTGGTAAGTTGAAAAACTATTTCCCTCAACTTAACAATTCTTTATCTTCCTTAGAACGTCTCCATTTAAATTCTATACTCTTTCCTGATTAGCCCTTAAGGGAGAACTTTGTAGATGAAAATTCTATCCATCTCGAGTCTGTTGATACTGGTTTAGATGGGGACTTAGCTGTGATGTCTGGCAAAATTCCCTATAGGACACCCTCTACACTATCCAACTTGACAGGGAATGTGGTTATTGATACCTCCCTCCCAGGTTTCAGAAAACCAATCCTAAATGACTTTGTTCTGGATCATATGATCTCGGATCTGATCCCTTCCCCTGTCCAACCGTCTAACCCCATCCCTCTACATACCTTTTTGGGAACCCACCTTGTGACAAGTCCAGTTATACAAGGAGGGTCTAGCAATACTCAGGGGAAAGGTGGGGATGCTACTATCGACCCTACGTGGTCTAGGGGACTAGGATTCGAAGTCTCCCCCATTAAAACAAGAAGTGCCCGACGTAAGGTTGGGGCTAGGAGTTCTTTTGCTGATACTTTACCTGTTTCTATCATTGATTTAGGGGTGCTTAGAGGCATGAAATCCCTAGCCAGAGCTAAATCATGATCTTGCTATCTCTAAATACAAGAGGGGTAGGAGGACCCCTGAAATTGGCCTTCCTTCGTAGACTGTTATAAAAAAATAATCCAAACATAATCTTTCTTCAAGAGACATTGGTTGCAGCAGATAAAGCAAGATTATTTGTTAGTAAACTAAAACTAGATTGGATGATTGAAACTGTCATCTTTGTGGGAACTTCTGGTGGGATCTTAGCATCTTGGAATCCTATGTATTTTGATCTAAATCCTTTTCTAAGTAGTGGTGGGATTTTTTTGTCAGGGACTTCTATATTGAACAACAGGAAGTTAACGCTACTAAACATTTATGGGCCCTGTCAGGAGCGTAAAGCGTTTTGGAATTCTCTACACACATCAGGCCTATTATCTCACAAAGATCTAATTATTGTTGGCGACTTGAACTTTACAAATTCATGTGAGGAGGTGTGGGGTCCAAATGCACAGGTCGATCCTATGGCCGGGTATTTCAAATCCTTTTTTATTAGGCACTGTCTAGTGGATGTTGCCCCTCCTAAGTATGTGCCTGCTTGGAGGAATGGTAGATCACAACATGACAATATCACTAAGCGACTTGACCGATTTTATGTTGCGGAGGATCTTCTGGCTTCTTTTTTAAGACATATATCATGGGTTGAATACCCATACGTATATGATCATGCTCATATCCTTCTAGAGTTAGGGCACAGTATTCTGGCGATAGCCTACCCATTTAAATTCAATGCGGGTTGGATGGATGACCCCTCTTTTGCGGAGATGGTTAAGGAAGTTTGGCATGGCCCTCATTTGCAATCTGTTAACAATGCACAGAGGAGACTAGTTGAGAGATTGACTCTTTTAAAATCTCGAGTGAAGGATTGGGAAAAGAAAAAATGACAAGAAGACCAATTGGCTTTGTCAAGGATAGAAGAGAAGATTGAATTCTATTACGCTCATCTGTCAGCGGGAGCTAATACGGACGACACGACCCAAGATCTATCTACTCTTGAGATGGAAAGAAAGAAATTATTACTGGAAGAGGAAGAAAGGTGGCGCCAGAAAAGTAGGGCTATCTGGATAAAAAGCGGAAATAATAACACAATGTTCTTCCACCGATTTGCAAGCTTTAGGAGGAATAAAAAATATATATCTGGGAGATTAAAGATGATAACATGGTATCTCACTTAGGACAACAGACCATCAAGGAGGAAGCATCCAACTATTTCAAGTCTTTTTTCAGTGATACAGGTCAGAATGTAATTCTGGATCAGATTAACTCTGTTAAATTGTTCTCAACCTTTATGACCACAGATGATTTACACAATTTGGAAAAGGATGTGACTAAATAGGAAATATTGGCAATTCTAAAAGGGTTTTCCAGAGATAAAAGCTCTAGTCTTGACGGATGGACCATCGATTTTTTCCATAATTTCTTTGAGTATCTTAGTCAGGATTTATTGGAAATAGTAGAGGATTCTAGAATCAGAGGGGAGGTAACTTCACCGATTAATTCTACTTTTATAACACCTATTCCCAAGATTAACAAACCCTCACTATTCAGTGACTTTTGGTCTATAGTGCTTTGTAACCTTTGTTATAAGATTATAGCAAAAGTTATATCAAAGAGAATCTGTCCAATCTTGTCTAGAGCTCTCTCAACAGAACACTTTGGTTTTCTTCAAGGCAGACAAATTCTGGATGCAGTTGGAACAGCTCAGGAATGTCTACATAGAATTAATAATAAAAAATTACAAGCCATCATTTTAAAACTGGACTTGAAAAAGGCCTATGATGTACAAGTTTGGATTTTCTTCGATTAATTCTACTTCAATGTGGTTTTGGATTACAAATTACAAACTGGATAATGGCTTGCATCACATCCACTTCTTATGCTATTCTGATAAATGGTGAGGCTTCATCCTTTTTTAAAAGTAGCTGAGGGTTGAGGCAGGGATGCCCACTTTCACCTCTTCTTTTCATTCTGGTCATGGAATCTTTTAGCCTCACTTTAAAGAAAGCATAAGCCGAGGGATTGCTCATCGGAATTAAGGTCTCTGGAACACTAAAGGTCTTCCACCTCCATTTTGTTGACGACATCCTCATAATGTCTAGAGCTTCATCTAATGAATGGACAATGATTCAAACTATTCTACAAGACTTCTGTCGAGAGTCGGGATTGGTTATAAATCTACAAAAATATTACTTGTCCTCGGGAGTTTCGCTGGAAACATTACAAGCCCTTAATGCTATTCTCCCCTACACTAATTCTGATTTATATACAGGTTTCATCTACTTGGGATATCGAATGAAGCCAGGTTGTTATAAGGAGTCCGACTAGTAGTGGCTCATCGATAGGTATGAGACAATATTAAACCATTGGAGTAACAAATGGCTCTCTATGGGAGGACGCCTAGTTCTTATTAAAGTTGTGTTGGAGAGTCTCCCTGTCTACTGGATGTCGCTTGCACACCTATCGATATTGATTCTTAATAAGATTCGAAGGATGAGTTTTAACTTCCTTTGGTCTGGTAATAAAAACAAGAAAATATATCATTTGTGTAGTTGGGTTTCTGTCACAAAACCGAAACATTATGGTGGGTGGGGCCTGCACAACATTTTTATATTTTACAGGGATTTGGCTGAAAATACTCTATGGCGGGATTTGATGACTCTGGGCTTATGGAAAAGTGTACTTATGGACAAATATTTTCCACATGATACTATTACTTCTTGGCTACGCTATGCAACAGTCTTTTCAAACTATGGCTCACAATCATGGAAGAATATACTCAATGCCTTATCGATAATTCTCGACTGGATTGCCTGGAGACCAAGTTCGGGTTTTTCAATTTCGGTTGGATGTGATGTTATTTTGGGAATGGGGTTGTATTCCTTCATATCCAATGAATTAGTAGATATACTACATCAAAAGAACATACACCTACTCTCTCAGGCGAGTCGAGCATCGAACAGGATCTCGACTTCACAAAGTTGGATATGCAGTGATGAATTGGGATTGGAAGTAGATATGGTTGTAGAATGGGACACTTATAGAAGACACATGATAGATGCAAGAATTAGGATCGTGGATAGACCTGATGAGCTTATCTGAATTGGTGGGGATAAGTCGAGACATATTTCTATAAAAAATGTATATGAATCTCTATCAAATAAGATATGGACCTATAAGATATGGACCTATAAGATAGGTGGATGGAGAAGGTTGTGGTGGAAATGGGACTGTCCTTTGAAAGTAAAACTATTTTTGTGGCTTACAGTTGAGAATAAAATATTGACTTGGGAAAACTTGCAGAATAGAGGATGTGAGGGACCCGACATGCATTACCTTTGTAGGCATCAAAGAGAAACAAATAATCACATATTTTTAGACTGTGTTTTCTCCATTTCGGTGTGGTCATATATAAAAAAGTTGTTAAAGCTCAATCATGGATGGACAAACATCTCTTTGAGTGAGTGTTTCTATAACTGGAATTCTCATAACTCTCATTATCAATCTCTTCCTACTTATCTTTGCTGGAACATCTGGCTGGAATGGAACAAAGTGCTCTTTGAGGACAGGATCCCATCGTCGCAGTGTGTTGTTTATACTGTTATGGGAGCAATGGGATTGAAGAGTATTAATATAAAAGTAATAAAAATCAAGATTACTTCTCTTCTACCTATGGATAAAATCATTGTCTAGTTTGATGGGGCAACACAACTAAATGGATTACTCTGTGGAGAAGGTGGAGTCATAAATCTAGATGAGCATACAGAATATAAATGGACATTAAATTGTGGTAGAGGTGCCAATTCCATGGCTGAGCTTATGGGAGCATGAGCTACCTTATTACTTGCTACTAGACTATCTATATATGAGCTTCATGTACTGGGTGACTCTAAGATCATTATAGATTGGCTCAACAGAAAAGGAGCCATATTGGTGGCCAATCTAGAAGGATGGAAAGATATAATTATGGATCTCGTTCCTTCTTTCAGAACTATTCCATTTGCACATATCTACAGAGAAGGAAATAAGCAAGTTGACATACAATCAAAGAAGGCCCTTCACCAAAGTCCAGGATTTATTGCATACAACCTATGGAAGGATGGCCAGGAGGGCCCCCCACTATTCATACATCATGGTGATTGAACTTTTAAATTTTTGATTGACCACTTCGAACCTTGACTTAACCATCGAATTGAATTGACCCGTCAATCGATTCATCACCTATTCGATCCACCTCAACTAGCTAGTCAGTTAACTATTATTTCACTGCAAAGAATATAAAAACCCAACATTAGATCCTATGAATGAGTTAGTTTTCTATGAGGAATATTTATGATCTTATACTATGCTAGAAACTAAAGTATATCCCCAAGAAAATTTCAATATCGTTGAGAAGATAATTTTTAATGGAGCTAAGTCTAGAACAGGGGCTAGTGAAAGAGTGTTGTTTGTTTCTTCTGAGGGTGACACTTTGTGTCATGCCTTTCACTTAGAATTTGAAGCAATAACTAATGTGGATGAATATGAAGAAATTTTACTTGGATTGAACATGGCTAAGCCTTATGGGAATTAATATTTTGAAACTCCAAGGTGACCCTGATTTGGTAATCTTACAAGTAAAGAATCAATTTTAATGCAAGAATGATATTTCCAAATGGTATAAGAATGTTGTGTGGGAAACCATGTGTTGGGTTGTTGTATTCTTTGTAGTGAAATTCTAGTCGATGTGGATCGACAACAAGTCGAACGTCAAGGTTATTCAACCGAGTAAATTCAAATTCAAAGGTCAAGGTGGTTCGACATGGTAAAGGAATCAACAACAAGTCGAATAGGTCAACCAAAAATAGGTAGACATGTGGGCATGTGGAAACTGATTGAAGACCGATTGAAGTATGACTGGTAGCCTATGGGTAATACGACTTGGTAGTCGACTGTGACATAATCTCGAGATTTGCAGGATTTGTATCCAATGATCTACATGGATCTGTAACCTTTTTTGGGTGCCATTTCTTTATTGTTTTTCCTACTGTAAATCCTATAAAGAGGCATGTTGTAATGTTGTAAAAGGCTAATCATAAGATAACTAATATTTAGAGAAATATTCATATGTAGGTTGTTGTTCATGTAGATGTAAGTCAAATTGGCTACACAGTTGTTCTTGTGTAAGAAAGAGGGTATGATGTATATTGTGTCTTAGGTGTGGGCCAAGGTCATACATGTAACCTTTTATTCAGATTGAATAAGACAACAAGAGAGTAGAACGCTCAAGGAATGCTCGTTTTTCTAGTTTGGGTTTCCAGGATAAAATCTCTGTGTATTATGTGTTTGTTTTTTCATTTATGTTGTTATATTATTTGTAGTGAAATTATAGTTGAGGTGGATCAACTGATGGTCAAAGTGGAATTGGATCGATAGCAGGTCGAAGTCAAGGTGGATCGATAGAAATTTGAAGGTCAAGGATAGTCAATTATGTAAAGTCAAAGTCGAAGGTCGAGGCAGGTTGACATGGTAAAGGCATCGACAACAAGTCAAAGAGGTCAATCGACAAGAGGTCGATAGGTGAGCATGTGGAAACCGACTGAATATTGAATGAAATTTGACTGGTAATCGACATGTAATACGAATTGGTATTCGACTGTAACAGAATCCTGAGATTCGCGAGATTTGTAGCCAATGATCTGCATGGATATGTAACCATTTTTGGGTGCCATTTCTTTAGTTTTTTGCCTACTGTAAATCCTATAAAGAGGTGTGTTTAATGCTATAAAAGGCTAATAGTAAGATATCTAATATTTATAGAAATTTTTAGATGTATGTTGTTGGTCATGCAGATGTAAGTCGAATTGGCTATAGGGTTGTTCTTGTGTTATCAAGAGAGTATGATGTTGATTGTGTCTTAGGTGTGGACCAAGGTCAGACATGTAACCTTTTATTCATATTGAATAAGACAACAAGAGAGAAGAATGCTCAAGGAATGATGGTTTTACTGGTTTGGGTTTCCAGGGTAAAATATCTATGTATTATGTGTTTGTTTTATCATTTACGTTCTTGATTAAATTCTTCATCTCTTCTGTTGGGTTTAGTGTAGAAGTGTGTCTCATTTCCTCACATTTGGTATCATAGATTCATTAATCTTTGACATGTGGTATTAGATCTTGATTTACCAATCTTGAATTTTAGAGATAAACCCTAGATACAATAAGAGTTGTAAGTCATAAATTGTGTTAAAGATTGTGTTAAAGAATGGCGAGCATCTCAAGAATAGAGATAGAAAAATTAAATGGCCATAATTTTGAGCTTTGGAAGATCAAGATGGAATATCTTCTTGTAGATCGATAAAAATGGGCATCAATCTATCCAGGTACCCAACCAATAGGAATGTCGACAGAAGAATGGGAGAAACTCAAAAGAAGAGCAAGAAGTACGATTCATATTTGTCTTGCAGATTCGGTACTGTTGCATGTCTCAGGGGAAGATTTGGCCAAGAAACCGTGGGACAAGTTGGGAAGATTATACCAGTCAAAATATCTGGTAAATAATTTTTTTCTCAAAAAGAAACTATATCTTATGAGGATGAGTGATGGTAGTTTGGTGACTAAGCATTTAAATGCATTTAATACTATTTTAATCCAGTTATCATCTTTGGATATTAAAATCACTAAGGAGGAGAAGTGTATTATCCTATTATGTTATTTTCTAGACTCCTAGGATATCTTAGTCATGGCTATAGAGAGTAGTACAAACAGACTAGCGCTAGAAGACGTGTTTTCTTCTCTAATTTCAAAAGAAATGAGAATAAAGAACATGGAAGGATCGACCAAATATGATTTAGTGGTGAGAGGTTGACTGGCAGAAAGAGATAAAGGAAAATTTTCCAGTAGAAAGTCTAAGTAAAAGGGAAGATCTAAATCCCTAGTTCATTCGATGTGAAGATGATAGAAATGAGGTAAAGTTGAGCATTACAAAAAGGACTGCAAGTAGAAGGAAACATAAGTCAATACTGGATCCGATGAGAAGTAGTCGACTGAGAAAAAGACAACCCCGAATAAGGGAGGTGATGTGTTCCTAGCGTCAACCAGTACATAGTCGGATAAAGATGTTTGGTTGATCGAATCAAGAGCATCCTATCATATGACACTAGATAGAGAATAGTTTTGTGAGTATGAATGATCCAGGATTGGATCCAGGAGTTTGATGGGGCTAAAAAAGGCCTAAAAATAAAAGTTCTCAGAATGGCTTCAAAACATACATGTGTGTAGGCCTCATTGATACGAACCCAACACAACTTGAATGGGCTCCAACAGACGTTGTATGCTCCAGATATGGAGATCTGTTCATTTTTCCAAACATGCAAAAAAATGATGATTGTACAGTCCGTACATTGCCACGTGGCATATTATTGTACCGGTCATATGAACATATGACAGACATCGCAAGGCACAGTTGGCACTGACATGGAAGCATCTGAAGGTGACATGTGGTAGGGTGACTGGGCTTACAGACTTTTGACATGGACAAATAGGTGGGCCAATCAGAGAGTGACATATGCCACCACTGCAAGGGTGACACATGGCACGTATGTACGTTGCTTATGTGGAATGTGACGTGGAAGGTACGGACATGTGCCAAGTATGCTAATGTAGAAGTGTTTGCTGACGTGGTCACTTGGAATTTATTGATTGACACATGGCATATTTAGACGAATGGGAAGGTGCCACATGGCCCAAACATGGGTTGCCACATGGCACCCCTTTAATGGTTGATGGTTGCAAAAATTTTATGACCTTTGGGGAGTCAAAATTGCAACCTTAGGCAGGGGCATAGATATTTCACATAGGTTGGGCAACAACCCACCTATATAATGGTTCTTACCACTATACATGTCCATATTGTTTTAAACTTTGTTAAAGGTTCGGTTGGGTGCGGAAAGGGTTAGGGCTAGGCCCCAACCCTTTCTTAAAACATATAACATGACCCTTACCACTCGACCATGTATATATTTCTTAGTGTGGGAACCGTTATATGGATTTAGCCTTGGTGCATATGTATTTCCATGTGATCATGTAATGTGATCGTTTCATTAACGTTGGCACAGGCAGTAGATACGGTATAGCCCTCGGTTTCAGAACTTTTCACATGTGTCCATAGGGTTATGCGGTGGCGCGGAGGACTTTTGGTTAGCCCCGATCGATCGGGCTAGCCCGCCGACCAGGGGCATAACCACCAGCTGGGATACAGGGGGTTGAAAACACATGGGGCATGCAAATGCAACAACACTTGGCCATATGGCCTTGCACCATAAGACCGAGACCGAGACTCAAGGGGGCTAGCGCACAAGCACTTAGCACTTGGCCACATGGAGTGTGCCAAGTGACCAGGGGCCAATGGAAAAGGGGTTGCATCCCATTATATTTTCCAAAGTGTTTTTTTAAACCATATTATGGTTACTTTTAATGATTTTATAAGCAGTTTTGGAGATTTTGGGCCAATATTGGGGGATATTGGGCCCTTTTTGAGGCCATATCTTGGGGAGAAATTGGGACATGATTACCAACTTCAGATCTATATAAAAAAGCTTCTTGAATCCATGTAGGACATTCATATTAGGTTTATGCTGAATATTTTCCAAGCCAAAGCCATTTTTATGCAGGGAAGCTATTGAGGAGCACACCTTTGCAAACCATTTCTGGAAGCTCCGATCATCCGATTTCAGTGTCGTTTATTTTGTTGGGCTCTAGAGATATGGTAGAACAAGACTAGATCAGTTTGTAACCTTTTTGAAACTTTTTAGATGTACTTTTAAAGCTTTGAAAAGAAATAAGAAAGCCTCACCCACTGAGACAAAGGCCCGGAGACGCAGGCGAGATTGCCGAACTCCATTATCACTTTGGTGTTTTATGGTTTGTTGTTCTTCTTTCTTTATTTCAGATTTGTATATGTGAATATGGCTATGATTTTTCTTCTATAATTATTCCTCTTTATTTCATCTTCCTAAATGGTTAATAAACAGATGCATATTAACTCAACCATTGTCATTTAAAATATCTTTTCGGATCAAGTGGTATTAGAGCTAGTTGATGTTTGGATTTGAGTTTTTCATGTTAACCAAGGAAAAGCTAAATCATGGTGAAGTTGATCTTGTTGAAGAGAATACATTGATTGGATTGAGAAAGATAACTTCTCAAACTGAGAATATGGCATCAGAAGAGGTAATTTCTTAGGATGAGAAAGAGTTTCGAAAAACTTTCTTCACCATGTTGGAGATGATGAAGGTTTTGTATGAGGATTACTTGGAACGAAAGAAACCAAATATGGGTGAATTTTCAAAGGGAAAAAGTGAAGAAGGAGAGGATCCTCCTCGAATTCCTCCTTCACCTCCATCTTCTCCATCTTCTTCAAGTTCAAGTTTTAAAAGCACCGCAAAGAAACATGTTCATAAACATAAGAATGAAATGCCTTTACTAAAACTTGATGTTAAATTCAAATTAACCATGTATGATGGTGAAGTTAATGTAGAGAGACTTGACAATTGGGTCATAAAGATGGAGGTTTATTGCAGTGTGCAACAAATCAAGGATGAGGCAACTCAGATCAAGTTGGCATCCCTTAGACTTGCAAGCACAACACGCATCTGGTGGAAAAGCAAGTTGCAAAATGGCACACAACAAGTGGGTGATGTATTTCCATCATGGAAAATTTTTATTTCTGCACTTAGAAAGAAATTATATCCTTTGCGTTATAAAGAGAAAGCGTTAATTGAATGGCAAGCTCTTAAGCTAAGAAAAGAACAAACAGTGCAAGAATACACTGATGGATTTCGAAAAATGGAATTGATGTTAGATATTCCTTTCACACCCAAGAAACTCTTATGAAGTATATAGGAGGTTTACCTGCACATATTCAAAATACTGTATTCATGTTTGGACAAACTAATCTTGATGAGGTTTATGTTCAAGCGACATATATTGAAGCAGGGAAAACAGGTGTTGGTGTATCAGGGGAATCATCTTCAAGGAAAGAGGACAAAAAGAAGTGGCATGGAAATAAGAAAAATTTAGTGGTGAGAAAGGAAGAGAATCCCTCTTGCAAGCATTTCAAGAAAGAGGGGCATGATGAGGACCGTTGTTGGAAATTGCATCCCGAGAAGAGACCGAAGTGATTCAAAGAAAATAAAAGGAGGAAAACAATTGCAGCAGCAACACGACCCACAGACTTGGGATCAGATTCAGGTGATGAATCAAAAGTCTCATTGGTTGGTATGACAAGTAAAATAGGTGAAGGATTTGATGGTAGAAGTAAATTGTTTCACATAAGGGTCATCATGAGGCACACTAAGGTTGACACATTTATAGATAGTGGATCTCAATCTAAATTAATTTCAGAGGAATTGGTTAAGCAACTGGGATTAAAAACACAGATGCGTCATAATCCTTACACACTTAAATGGATAAGCAACAATCATCAAATGCACATAACCAAGCAATGCACATTAAAATTTTCAATTTCATATAAGTTTGTAGACAAGGTAACATGTGATTTGGTGCGACTAAGTGAATGTGGAATGGTCTTAGGCAGTGCATACTTGTATGATCGAAAATAAATCTTCTACAGGACAAAGAATCAATATCAGTTAACCAAAGAAGGTCAAGAATATGTGGTTCATACTCATCATTTAAAGGCAAATAAATCTCTTCAAACTATGGAACAATTAAGAAAGACAGTTCAAGAAAGCAACACACCTATAATTGTTTCAAACCAAGTAACATATCTTAAGCAAGAATAGGAGATGATTGTGGAATGGAAAATCAAACACACTTTGCTTCAGGATAAGATAATGTCGTGCAAATATTACAAACATATCAACTCATTTGCAGTCATATTTTTTATTCTATCATTAGTAATGTTTTCTACATGGATGATAGTGTATTTTGTAAGAAGTGACAAGGTACAAATGGCTAACAATATGATGTTAGTTATCATGATTGTGTTACAATTGATCATGATGAGATAGGTGCACAAGATAGAGTTCAAAGACATAGAACAAACTGGGTTTCCTATCCCGAGCTTGATGACTGGTCAGTAACCTTTTGGGGACCAAAAGGTCCTTAGTGGGGAGGTGTGATCCAGAATTGGATCCAGGAGCTTGATGGGGCTCAGAAAGGCCTAAAAATAAAAGTTCGCATAATAGATTCAAAATAGACGTGTCTGTAGGCCTCGTCGATACGAACCCAAAACAACTTAAACGGGCTCAAACAGACATTGTATGCTCCAGATATGGAGATCTGTTCATTTTGCCAAACATGCAAAAAAATAATGATTGTACAGCCTGTATAGTTCATACAGTGCCACGTGGAATATGACTGTACAGGCCATACGACCGTACAACTGACATGGCAAGGCATAGTTGGCACTAACATGGCAGCAACTGGAGGTGACACATGGCAGGGTGACTAGGCATACAGATTGTTGACATGGACAGACAGGTGGGCCAATCAGGGAGTGACACATGTCACCACTGCAAGGGTGACATGGGGCACGTCCGTACAACGCTTACCTGGCATGTGACGTGGTAGGTACAGACATGTGGCAGGTGTGTTGATGTAGCAGTAGTTGCTGACGTGGTCACTTGGCATTTATTTATTGACATGTGGCATATTCAGACAAATGGGAAGGTGCCACGTGGAACCCCTTTAATGGTCGCTGGTTGCAAAAATTTTATGACTCTCTGGAAGTCAACCTTGTGACCTCGGGAAGGGGCATAGATATTTCACATAGATCAAGCACTAACTCGCCTATATAGTGGTTCTTACCACTATACATGTCCATATTGTTTTAAACTTTTTTAAAGGTTCAGTTGGGCGCGGAAAGGGTCGGGGCTAGGCCCCAGCCATTGGTCAAAACATATCACATGACCCTTACCAATTGACCGTGTATATACTGCTTGGTGTGGGAACCGTTATATGGAGTTAGCCCCGACGCATATGTATTTCCATGTGACCGTGTAATGTGACTGTTGCATTAACATTTAGTGTGGGCAGTAGATATGGTATAGCCCCTAGTTTCAGAAATTTTATCATGTGTCCATAGGGTTATGCAGTGGTGTGGAGGACTCGTGGTTAGCCCCGGACGCTCGAGCTAGCCTGCCAACCATGGGCATAACCACTGGTTGGGATACAGGGGGCTGAAATCACATGGGGTGTGCAGATGCAACAACACTTGGCCATATGGCCTTGCACCATAGGACCGGGACTGGGACTCAAGGGGTCCAATGCACAAACACTTAGCGCTTGGCCATGTGGAGTGCACCAAGTGACCAGCGACCGGAGAAAAAGGGGTTGCACCCCAATATATTTTCCAAATTGGTTTTTTAAACCATATTATAGTGATTTTTAATGATTTTATAAGCAGTTTTGGAGATTTTTGGCCAATATTAGGGGATATTGGGCCCTTTTTGAGGCCAGATCTTGGGGAGAAGTTGGGAGATGATTACCAACTTCAGATATATATAAACCAGGTCTTCTTGAAGCCATATAGGACATTCAGAGCAGGTTTATGCTGAATATTTTCCAAGCCAAAGACATTTTTATGCAGGGAAGCTATTGAGAAGCGCATCTTTGCGAACCATTTGTGGGAGCTTCGGTCATCTGATTTCAGTGTCGTTTATTTTGTTGGGTTCTAGAGATCTGGTAGAATAAGACAAGATCATTTTGTAACCTTTTTGGTGCTGCTGAGATGTACTTTTAAATATTTGAACAGAAATAAGAAAGCCTCACCCACTAAGACAAAGGCCTAGAGACGTAGGCGAGATTGCCGAACTCCGTTATCACTTTGGTGTTCTATGGTTTTTTGTTATTCTTGCTTTATTTCAGATCTGTATATGTGAATATGGTTGTGATGTTTCTTCTATAATTCTTCCTCTTTATTTCAACTTCATAAATGGTTAATAAACACATGCATATTAACTCAACCATTGTCATTTAAAAAATCTTTTTGGATCAACGAATAATATGATGGAGGTGATGTGTTCGTGGGGGATGACTCAACAACCAAAATTGTCGAACGAGGAAGAGTTTGACTGATACTGTATGATGGGAGGAAAATAACACTTCCAGGTGTGCTACACATTCTGGGTTTGGAAAGAAACCTCATATATGTCAGTAAGATGAGTGATGTTGGCATGCACACTCTATTTCAGAAGGATTCATGAAATATGTTTAGAGGTGTGATGGTATTAATGAAATCAGATCGGATTGGAACCCTATACAAGGTACTAGGGAGTGTTGAATCGAATTGACGCAATATCATCGTTTCTCTTGAAGTCGACTCGAATCAACTTGGGTTGAGTCGATTCAAACCAAATCGACAAGTCATCATAAATTTGACTTGACCATGCTATGGCATGAGAGGATGCGACACATTGGAGAAAAAGGACTTCGAGCTATGCACAACAAAGTTATGGTCGAAGTATTTCATGAATGTGGTTTATAAGTCAACTTTTGTGAATATTGCATATATGGAAAATGAAGTTGGGTGAGGTTCCCATTTGGAGAAACAAGGGAAAATGGGATTCTAGAATTGGTACATAATGATCTGTTTGGCCCAGTTTCAGTGGCTTCAATTGGTGGATCCCTATTTTATGTATCCTTCATAGATGATTTTTCTAGGAAGAAATGGATATATTTC
>ML804790.1:0-13708 GCA_009831015.1 Picea engelmannii
TGGTTGTATTGTGAAGAAAATCATAGTGTTTAGAACCCTCAACTAGGGTTCAAGGAAATTTTTATAAGCATCCATGATGTTGAGCTAATGGAATTGATTTCCACACTAGATTAATATTATTGGCTATTAGTGGGTTATAAAAAATCTCATTATGAATCCTCGAGGTTCACAATACAACTCTAAGATATGGGTACACAACCTCTAAGACTCATGAACCCAATCCTAGGAGTGGATATTTCTATAGATGTTTAGATGGACCAAGTTTCAAATCGTAGGGAATGCATTCTCATTTCATTTATATAAGATGGAAAAAATCAATAGACACGAGTACTACTGTGGAATATATGGAAAAAATCAATAGACACAAGTATTGTTGTGGAATATATGCTTGTAGATGTATGGAAAATTAAAAAAAGGGCGTGGCTCAAGCCATCTTGAGAGAAATTGGGACCAAGCTACAAGAAATTGTCGAAACTTGTATAAATGCACAAATATGTTCGTCACATAAGTTGAAATATCTTGGATGTGTGGTGGATGTTAGACAAATTAAATGCTAGGCAGTTTTAGGAAGAAGTCATAACATACTTCACAACTGAGTGTGATCGTTGATAGTGTTTGGGCATTTGGAAAAACATAGTATGGATTTGGGGTGGATTGTGCATGCTGAAGTTCATAATGATATGCATGAATCCACCCCGTAGTTCTTGAATTCTATAAATTTCACAGTGGTAATAAATAATTGAATGGTGGGTGACTCTCTTGTTTGAGGAGGAATCAATGGATGCAACATAGGAGAATCAATGGTGGAGTAATATCCTTAGAATTCATCCTTCACATACCTTGATACATGTCCTTTTCCCATGGATGGATTGATGGAACGCAGAGACCCAGATTGATGATCCAAATTTGCAAATTCAGAACTGATTTCTCAAAAGATTGGCAAATAGTCATTTTCAAAGGCCATGATCATGCTTACTATAAGAAGCTCCATAGATGAGGAAATTTCAAAGGCCGTGATCATACTTACTATTAGAAGATCCATTGAAGATCCATTGATGAGGAAATTTGGACAATAAGGGTTATGGCAAGGCATGAGAAAATCCACAAGGGTGTTTGGACAGATAGAGTTTTGAGTCAAGTTGGAAAAATGGGACCAAATCCACTATTCTGGAACACATTTTGGCCATTTTGGAATTGTATTTGAAGGAAACATGACCTATATTAGCAATTGATTTTTTTTTTCTCCTAATTGACATTTCATATTTTTGATAATTTGTACAACTTTTTCTTGTCTTTACAATTTGAAAGATAGTGATTTTTGTTAGATGTTTAACCTTGGACAAATGTCAAAAGTGAAAAGTTGACATTTCCATATTGATTTAGGAAATGATTTGAATAAGGTTGCCGAATATTCACAATCAAAATTATTATCAATACCATCAATACAAGTTTTCCCATTTTTTGTCATTTTTTCTTTTACACGTGGCAACGATTTTTGATTGCACCATCCAAAAAAAATTGAGCAATATTAGTGAACTTATGGGAGACAATTTTTTGGCTCCAAACTAAGAATTGAGCATTAGTATAGTTATTGGAAAGTTATTCGATAGGAGAATAGATTTCATGTAACTCAGTATCCAGAGTTGTTCAACCTCAGTATCCAGAAAGGTACTTCTGGTTGTTCAACCAAAAAATTAGAAGAGCATTTTTTTTTTAATCTATGTGATAATCTCTAAAGTGATTTGAACTTCAAAGTAAGGGAAATGCGATGGAACAAGGTGTATAATGAGTCATAAATAAGCCTAGAATGGATTGTATATCTTGTTTAATGGGCCACCCAAGGAAGAACACTAGCTTATTTGAAAAAGAAAACTAATTGTCATCAATGAAAGGGTATGGCTTGTACATGTACATGTATTGAAGGATTATGATCATGAGAAACACTAAGGATGTTAGTTCCTTAGAAAGAATGCGTGTAATGTATTGATGATAATTAACATATACAATCTGAATAAAAAAGAAGAGAGATCAAAGATCTTAGCTATTGAAGTTGGTTATTGTATGCAAGGAAATATTTAGTAGAGGTATGAGAGACAGTCGTTGATATAGCGTGACAAACTTATGAATAAAAGAAGGGTATAAGTCCTTAACCCTTGGAGTTGAGGAAAGGAAACCAAGTCATGAAGGCTGCAGAGCATGAAAGACATCATGTTTGCATATGTAAAAGATCAAGGAAGGCGTAGATGGTAGAGGAAATCAATTAAGATGAAGAGGGTATGTGCCTCGTATGAGATGGGTGAACCATTTTATTGGATAAAATTTGTGTATGCTTGGAAGAGTTGTAGGATATGAAGCATACACTTATGTGTAAAGGATTTAAAGCACTGATTATGAATTTTTTTAAGGATCTATACCTATCTTAAAAAGTGGAAGCCTAGGCGAATAATTCTTAAAATGACAACTTTAAAATGTTTTATGATTTTTTTGTAAAAATATTCAAATTTCTCAGGATTTTATATTAGTTTTTATAAAATTTTATTGATTTTTAAAGTAAATTAATTTTATCCTATAAAATTTGGGTGGATTGTTTTTAGAAAAAAACAAAAATGGAAATTGACAATTGTTTTTTGGAAAAAACATGCAAAATTAGCCACTAAATATTTCCTTTCTTGTTATACATGAGTTTGGATTGCTTTGGGTGGGTAGAACAAGCTACCAGGAATTAGATGAAGTTTGGAAACAATATGAGATTATGTGAAATAAGTGATGAACTTAAATCCACTTGAGAGCTCCTATCAAGGAAATGGGGCTCTCCATGGTGTGGAATTATCTTGTAAGACAAAGTATGAGATAGAGTGAAGTTTGGTTTAGAATTCTCCAAGGAATGAAGGGAAAATTCCATAGTTGGATAAAGCTTAAGGGTAGGATGAGATAAAGGCAAAGATGCATAATTCTAGAGGCAGTGAAAATAGCATAACCGATGCAAATATTTGGAGAAGGGGACAACAATAAAATCCAGGCCTTGCTATGAATGCATTGAGGATAATGAGGGGGATTTTCTCACCCTAAAACTCTACTCTATTTGTAGCCTTTTTATTCTTTTAAAGTAGCAAGTATAGTTTATGTGTATGAAACTTGGTGAGAGAATATCATAACTAATGATTGATTGTGTGAATGGTAGAGGCCATGGAGTAGATCAATGATGTTGTGGAATTCCATGCTATGCAGAGGAATTGGAAGGGATACTTCATTGACTTTTATTTTGCTACATTGTTTATATTTCTCTCGATTGGGAAAGTTGCGTGTAAATAGTTAAGGCACAAGAATGCTAATAAATGCAAGAGATAAAATAGCTGAAATGCATACGCACTAGTGGACATATTAAAATATAATATGTGGTAGAGTGCATATAGTTATGCTTGAGCATATATGTGATATTTCATATTGGCTAAGAGCGGTATGTTGTTACATATGTTGCTATGCATATAATGAACGTGGCATGATTTCTAATGTGGTTGTTGATTGTTGTATGGTTAAGAATGGTTGATGATGTTGTTGCCTATGATAGTCAACCTCACAAGGAAACATTAAAAACAAGAGGATGCTTTTCAATAGGTTTTTGAAGGGATCATGTGAGTTCCCATGAGGCAACAACTGATTAGACAACATATGAGATGTTGATGAAAACCATACATATATAAAGTGGTCATGTCAATATTGCATGAATATTGAAGGAAATTTGGGTAAGCATTCCTTCAATTATGCTTTGATATCATAGATGATATGTTTATGAGATATGAATGCATATATGTGAGTGATACTCAGGTAATGGCGTGGTAAATACAGGAAGTCGTAGACATGTAAAGGTTGTTAGAATCTTTTAATGC
Organism: Picea engelmannii; assembly: GCA_009831015.1. Lineage (NCBI taxonomy): Eukaryota > Viridiplantae > Streptophyta > Pinopsida > Pinales > Pinaceae > Picea > Picea engelmannii. The sequence continues at coordinate 3,888 of ML804790.1, forward strand.
ATTCATACAATAGTATGTCATGTGGAGCTGGTTAAGAGGAAGTAACTAGAGTGGATGGGTATCTATACTCATGTTTTGGAAATGGATACCAAGTGAGACAGTCATGTGTGGGGCCATGTTATTGTCAAACTTTGGGAAGCCTATATCACTCTTTAAGTATCAAATGGTATACCTTCTTGTGTTGACATCTATATTATAACCTTCTTTCCAACATTTAAAACACTAAAGAGCATGAAGAATTTCTCGAGGAACTGTTGAGCAGAGAAAGGAAAGACCTTTTAATATGCACGAGGGACTATTTAATAGAGAAAAGGTATATTCCTAGTGTTGTGTTTGGGATGAAGAGGAAGGTTTCTATATGGTTGAACAAGTCTTGAGGAGGTGGCTAGGTGATGTATCGAGGCATTGGTTCAATGTTCCAATTTTTCATGGTAGATCACATGAGTTAGCATTATGGTATTTTGAATCAATGCAAGGATGCATTGAGTGAATGTAAATGTATATACTGGCACACATATTTGATTGCATTGTGTGAATGCTTTTTATGCTAGTAATGCATATATAGTGAATTATATTTCATTAGATTTAATATGGTGACAATTAAAAGTGATTGGATGATTTGTATGACATAATGATGAGATCGTTTCATGGATTGTTGGTGAATGTTTCAATGAAAGGGTTTTATGCATGAATACTCACATTTTGTTTGACTAAATAGGATCTCTATCATGGAGGAAATATTGTAGGTAGAATGCCTTTGATATGACAATGAATGTAAGCCCATAATGAAGATTGGTTGCTAATACATGTAATATATGGAAATGAGTGTAAGCCCATAATGAAGATTGGTTGCTATTGGATGCAAGGGCCAAATATTATGAGAAGGATCTCATAGTTGTGAAATCTGATTTATGTATGAAAAATATTTAAAATTTTGATTTTTTTTTTTATGATGGACATCTCATGGTAATTTTATGTGTATGATACAAGTGAGATGATGGATCTATCTAGTAAGCATATATGATGGATACTATAAGCTAAAAAACAGAGAGAAAATGTTATTGTGATGACATTGGAACATTGGAATATTTCTTGATTTCCTTAAGCTATTGTTTATTATAGGTTGCTAGTGGACCAACTCATAGTAAGACTCTACAATTACGTGCTCTTCTTGCATATGAAATCCTTGGAAAGATGGATCGCTTGAGGGATTTCTTAGTAGAGAAGGGGGTGTCTAAGTTTGGAACGATGAGTGTGGAAAGGAAGAGGAAAATTAAATGAATCCATTGTGAGAGATTCATGTTATGTGCTAGCCGAGATTAAGAAGGAATTATATATTTAAGTGTGTTAGAGAAGGTAGTGGGATGAAACTTACTTGTGGCATCCTTGTGGAGTAGAGATATATTCATACATATAACTATTGGTTTTATTTGAATACTTTATCTTGTGTTATGAATATATATCCTTAAGTTATGAATTACAATTTTTGTGGATGGGTTGATTTCTACATAGAAATGGCTATGATATACATGCTTACCTTGATGATTGTTGTAAGTATATGATGAAATGCTAAGGCCTTGGAAGCTTCTCAAGGAAACACAAGGAATTATGGGAAATTGTTGTCCAAGATAGTCATCAAATCCAAGTTGCAATTAAGACAATAGCATTGTGGATGTAGCTAAAGAATAGAGATGTGGAAATGTGGTCCCATTGTTGAAAATAAATAACACCAAGGATGGTGTTATTTCAAGGGGGAGGGGATTGTAATATGCTGGTTTTGACAACTAATTTGTTATGTAATAAAGCATGTATTATTTATATGAGGTGGGTTATGATATATGATCCAAGACAAGCGGGATGAGATATAATGATCCCATGTTGTGAATATTTGAAATTTATTGTAAATATTCCTAGTACGAAGCTCAAGGCCAAGGCCCAACTAGTGATCACATAGAATTCCAAGTGGTGGGTATATTTTCCATGATATTTTCCTATATAAATAAAAGCATGTATGATAAGAAAAAATACATTATAATATGAATCCACCAAAATGGTTGCTTGAGGAAGCAACAACGAGACCGTTATACCACAAGATGGGAAGATGAAAGGGGGTTGTTGGATGATTTGTCCCTGTCATTGTCATTTGGAAGTATTTCCATTTATTTCCCATGCTTCCTTACAAGTTGTCCCATCAATATTTGACTTGTGTACATGTGCTAAGTAAAAGTTTCATATCCTTGGGAAGAGAGTAGATCTCATGCAAGAAAATGTCTTCCATTTTTTTTTCATGCATTTTATTTACCATTCTATTATTCAACCATTCTTAGGCAAAGAGAGGGGAAAATCAACCATATTGTGTAAATGTTCTCCTCTCGTTTTCTTGGATGTTATAGCTGATTTTAACCATATTTTCCCATGTGATTATGGTTGATAGGAGCCCATAAAAGTTGGGAAAACTTTCTGTTGGAAATGTGAAAGAAAATGAGATGGTTTCATAGAACTATGCCTAGAATGTCCTGAATGGTTAAGGCGACACCTTCTAATTTGCATCCTTGTTATTGTTGCTTATTGACTATTTGAGACCAAGTGTATTATGTTCTAGGTTATTACCATAAGGAATACACATATTGGACTCTTTTTGTAAACACTAAAGAACATTGGAAGAGAAGAGTACTCCAAAGTACTCTTGAGTATAGAAAGAGCACGTCTTCCTTATGTTGTGTGTTGTAGTGGAAGAGAGTGCCATGGATGGTCTTATGGCTAGATGAGGGCCTAAAGAGATTTGTATCAAGTACATGGCTTGTTATGAGGGAAATGGGTTGGGATAAGTGATATTAGAGCCTCGTGTGATATTTATTCACCTTGCTGGTATCATGGTTTGGCTTGGGGGTGGAATCCATAACTAATTCCTATGAATGGGAGGAAAATGACTCCTCAACGATCAATTTGGTGGAAATGGATGTAATTGCAAATAATTATTCATAGTTGTCACATTATGAGATGATTTTGTGTTTTTTCTAATGCATTGAACCAAATGGAAATGAATGGATAATACATATTCAATGTTCTTTCGATTGCTATTTTATATTTGCATATGAATTCTATAATATATTGTTGTTAGGGGTTAAATATAGATTCATATATGATTGATGAGGCCAAGAAACCTTGCTAATGGTGTTGGACGACCAAGGGAGGGATCTAGGTGCACTACAAATTCAATTTCCCATATATTTTACCCTAGGGACAACCTTTAACCCTTGGAATACCTCTTGAATTCTTTACTATTTTTAAGAAGGAAGGCCAAGACACTATATCCAATATAATTTTTTTCAATAAGAGGATAAATTCTAGGTTAAAATTGATAGGTTTAATAGTTCCCATGTTGTCCAAGATGTCTTAACCATTCTCAGATACTTTTTCCTATGGAACCTCTTGGAAACCATGTCAAGTGCTCCGAGATCCAACTTTTAATTTCCCCAAATTCACAGATTCCCCTCAAGAAAAATTCCCTTCTCTAAGTAAACTAACATATCTTCCAGACCTTGTTATGGAGAAATAAATATCTTCTCTAAAACATTTGCCAGAGGCAAGACCCTATCATGGTTATATAGTCCCTTTTTGTTAATATCCCCCATCTCCTAAACTCTCAAATTTTCCTCCATAACTTATTTATCAATGGTAGAAAGAAATATTATGCTACTTGTCCATAGACATGGCAATGGACACACTTAAAAAATGAATTTTTATATAATCCAACATTTGAGTATGGACCATATTACCAACCACAATCTTCATACTATCTAATTTCCCTCAACTGATGTCAAATTCTAGTAGAATACAAGTTGTTGTTTTGTATAGACGGAACTTGAAATACATGTCTATATCCAATGATTTCCTTAGAGAATCCCCAATCTCCTTCAACACTTTTTGTCTTCCTTAGAATGAAATATGAAACTAGTTGAACCTCTAGTTAAAATATGAAACACATGTCCATGCCCTAAAATAAGATACCTTACCTTTTGATCCTACTCAAATACATAATTCTATAAGATCTCATGACCATGCAATTTACCTATTAGATCCTTTCAAGAAAAATCCAAAGCTTGTTCTACCCCGAGATCTTCACCTAGAACCATTCTTACATTGAATTTTTTTTTCGTTTCACCACATTCCTTGATATTTTCTTCTTTTGTGTCTCAAATCCAAGAAATCACTGGCTAGCTACCATTTTCTCATAACCGAGAGTTTCAAGACTCAATCCTATGCATATGAAACTTGATCCTCTAAGATCTCCTTTACATATGGACTGAAAGTCTGCTCATTCAAATATTTCTCTGAGGGTTTACCACCATAAACTTCCAAGGAACCATTACTAGATGTTATCACCTAAAAACTACTCACTTGTGACATTTCCACAAGTCTTATCAAAATATACCATTATCAACATGTTTATCCTCCTTTTCACCTCATTTTCCACCATTATTTGATCTCTAGAAGCTGTTGATTCAAGGCCATATTTTGACCAAAAAGGGGAAACACAAATATTACCCCTAAAATCTATGCTACCAACACACATAATACCCCCAAAAGTTACATAGCTCTACTAAATAACCAATTTTGAATGTTTCTAGCTCGAATTTGCCAAAAAGGGAAAGTAGTTATATGTGGACATTTCTAAACCCTAATTTCTATTCTTAGCCTTGTTTGTTCATCTCTAGAAACTAATTGACGACCATGTCAATGGGGTTTAACCACTATTTTCCCTATAAATAAAGTCTTGAGGTCACACCATCCATAATCCATCCATTCATAGTAATGACATTTTCCCAAAATCACACCATAAATCTTAAAGACCTCTCTCCCCTAATAGTGAATTTCATTTCTAGGTACCTTGCTCACACACTATGCAAGGTATCATACATACACCAAGGAATCCAAGGATACATCCCAAGGAGGGGGACATGGAGCCCTTAAGTCTTCAAAAAATCTTCTTCATAGGTGTATCTTTGGCGTATCTATTTGGCATGGAGACATTCTTTTATTCTTTTTAAGCTCTTGTTCATGTTATGGTTTTATTTCTTGCTTTGTTCATTTATTTTGATGAATAATGTGAGATTGATAATGGTAGACATGGATTTGAGTTAGGGTTTCTAATTCCCAAACTCTTTATTGTCTGTGTTTGATATACAACCATCGAGTTAGTGATTTTTGCTCACCATTGTCACAAATTGCACACAATAGATTGTCAACTCCACTAAGGAAAATACCGATTTTTTCTTCCCTAGTTTTGGGTGTGTGTCTCATCCCCCCTAATCCCTTCACTCATAGTGAAAATAAGATATTTTAATTTCTAATATTTTTATTTTATGTTTCTACAAGAGTCTTCAGATGGAAAACCTTCATTTCTGCCTTAGGAACATGCCCACAACTTCCCCGATTCTTTTCCGGACCATCACATCTTTGGACCTTTTTTATGCACTCATTTAGTGTAGGTTTTACCCCAAAAATATGCACTCATTTAGTGCACTTTTGGATTTTTTTTTGTAGTCATTCAATGTAGAAACAACTATTTTGGGGGCATGGAAAACATGGCACTTTTTTGCATGGGTCATGGAATTTAATTTTTTTGACATTTCTAGTTTTGTCTTGGCCTAAGAATTATTCTTATAGGATTTGTTTATCCTTTTAGGGTACTAATTTTGCGTTTGTAGTGCATTCTCTAAGAGATAATGTAGGTTGATAAAATAAATAAACCCTATCGTGGAAAACATGGTACTTTTTTGCATGGGTCATGGAATTGATTGTTTTTGACATTTCTAGTTTTGGCTTGGCCTAAGAAGTATTCTGATAGAGTTTATTTATCCTTTTAGGGTACTAATGTTGTGTTTGTAATGCATTCTTTAAGAGATAATGTAGGTTGATAAAATACTCCCTTGGGTGCTCAGTAACTTACGCTTTTACATTCTCTTTTGGTTGCATTGTGTCTTTCTATTTCAGTATGCTTAGGATAGAACCCTAGCTTTCTTGAGTAGCCCTTAGATGTGTTTCATTCACAATATATTTGGACAAAGAAAATCCTCCTTTGTTGCATTTGTACTTGTCCTAGGGTTTGGGGTTTTGTGTAAAGTTCTAGTCTTTTCTTTTTCATCTTGCTAGTTACGTTTTTTCTAGCTTTCAACCCTTGAGTTTTTCTATTAGAGTAGGTATTTTGTTTCATATTGAAAAGTATTTCAAGCTATAGAAAATATTCTCCTTTTCTTCTTATTACTTAACTTGTTTATTTTGTGTTTTTCACTTTGAAATTTCATGCTTATTTAATCCTAGTTCTTATTACTTAACTTGTTTATTTTGTGTTTTTCACTTTGAAATTTCATGCTTATTTAATCCTAGTTCTTAGCTAGGTTGAAGTAACAAATTTCATTTGTAGATCTGAATTGTTTCATTCTGCTTTATCCTTTTAAAATTTATTAATATAATGCATTTTTTTCATTTACTTGAGTATTTGTCCTAGTTGTTAGCTTGTTTTTCAATTTTGGATCTCATCTATTGGAAGTACTTCTTTTTATAAGCATTTTATTTGGAAGTTGATCACACCACTTGTGCACCCACTTCACACCTTAATTATATGCTTGGTTCATGAACCCAAGCTCAACCTTAAAATTAACCACTTAATTTAACACGCTTAATCGCCCCTTGGGGCCAAAATAATCTTGTAGTTAAGTTAGGGTTGCGGGGATAGGCATCCAAATAACTTGCCACAACCATTTGACATCTGAAACATAGTGGTTGTATTTTTATCAAACTTGAAATCCTTTCTGCTGGATACGATCAAGACCCATTTAGAAATAGGTGCACTCTTCGAAGTAGATAATGAAAAGGTTGGGGCTGAAGGTTTTATTGAGACTCCTACATCTTTCAATACTAAATATCCATCGACCATTTGATTTCAACTTGAAAGAAAGGAAACCTATTGAAAATATCTATGAAGAGGTAGCTCAATGACTATTCTACTAAGTTTCTTACATGTGTTGCTCTTGTTGGAGGGAGGGCCCCTGAGAAAATTTTCTATGGGCCATTGGGACTTCATCACCCTTTGTTTCCTAGTTATAAATATCTCATTCATTCCTTTCTCATATGCATAGGGGACTTTATCACCTCTATTGCTAGGTGTTTGGAAGGCCCCTTTTCCACAGTTTAGGCTTGTTTGAGCGCTCTTAGTTTATCTCTTAGGATATATTCTTTTTCTTTGATAGGGAAAATATATTCAATTAGGACACCTTTATTTTGACTCAAACACACTTGAAACCACTTGTTGCACTACTTGATAATGTACTTTTATCGTTTCATCATTTTGATTGCTTGATTGCTTACTTTGGTGACTTTAGCCTTTGATATATTGATTTCCTATTAACAAAGTTATCAACTTAGCGAGAACTCTCTAGAGTTCTCATTTTTCAAAGGTTGCATTTTTTACCCCTGTTTCAAAAATGGTACTACCGGTAGCACCCCTTTTTTGCAGGGTGGTTAAAATTGCGACTTTCTTGAAATCATTGCCTTGACAACCAATACTATTAAAATTGTATTGCAGAAAATTGACCCTCAAATCGAAAAGTGATGCTACCGATAACACCCTTCTTATTTTTGGAGTTAAAATTGCGACTTAATTGAAACAATAGCCCTGATCAATGGTACTGCCATGAACAAAGAACTTTAAATTAGCTTGTAAATCGAAAAGTGATATTTTATTTATTAATCAATTTTATTTTGTTTTTTAAATTTATATTAAAAAAATAAATTGAAAAAAGAAACTCCACATATATGTTTCGTTTTTTCTTTAAAGAAAAAAACACATATTTTTCTATTTATTTTTTTTGAAAGAAAAAAGAAACACGTTTTTAGAAAAATAAAAAAAAACACATTTTCTATAAAAGACATATTTTTTAATGAAAAAATACCTTTTTGAAATGAACAATAGCCTTGTTTAATGAAAATACACATTTAAAAAAATGAAAAACACAATTTTAAATGAAATTATTATTTTTAATTAAAAAGAACACAATTTTCTTTTGAAAAATGTAAAAATAAAACACCAAAAAAACAACATAAAACATTAATTATTTAAAACCAAAACTTTGGAAACCAAAATTAATAAAAGACCAACATTAATATAAAAAGAGGCCAAAGGGGTTGGATCCAGTGGTGGAAAACAATGAGTTTTTCACCATTGGGCAAGGTTCAATTGCAATGAGGGCCACTTAACCTGAAGCCATGGGGACACCTTGAGGTAGTGGTCGAATGCGTAGTTGCACCCAGAGATATTATATTAAATGATATTGTGACCCATGCAGACATAAGTGGATCAAAGCCCACCCCCATGTCCTTCAACAATGAAACCCCCAGATGGGGTGTCAGGGGATTGAGACTCATCGTTGGATATGAATATCCAGCATGCGGATGACCAAACGATAGATGAAATGACCAACTCTAGGGTTCAAGATACTAGCACAACAAACGAGGTGTCAACTCAGCCATGCAAGTGTCCCTCCACATAAACATGTTCTGATTGTCATAATGAACCTGATGTCACTCATTTGGGACCAACCCTCACCTATCCCAATGACCATTATTCACACGACCACCACCTCGGGCTCCAAGCCTTTGGTATCTAATTGCAATATCAAGATGAAGAGGAACAATATGCACGACATATTCCAAGCATGCGACCTTTAGTACAAATGGTACCATTCCCATTTAATTTCGTAGTTAAGGGACCACATAGGTGGTATGCATCAGTTAAGGAACAGATCCAACGAGATTTTCGAACTCACTAGAATGATTATAGACAGAAGATACATGCTTAAGCCATCAGAATGCCTTAGGACTTCAAACACTTGATGCAAAATTAATAGAGAGGCTATGGCTTGAGCTGACCTTCATGACAAGCAACATAACATTTGGTCCGTTAACTTGTGGAGAATAGCCTAGGTCTTGGAGTTAATTCAACATCCAATAAGCATCATGGTTCCTCGCAGAGTACATCAAGAGCTATCATAGAGGTGGAGGTTCTCCCTTTGAAACTTCCTCCAGTCGCAAAGATGAGAGAACTCCCACCACTAGAGTCCAACAAGAAGCTCGAGCAACAACATCAATTTTCCAAGAGGGTATCCCACAACATATCTGGCAGCAAATAAAAGAAGTTGAAGCAGACATTCAAACAAAATACAGTCTTACTCCAACACGGGAAGTGGACAAGGGAATCATCAATTGGGTGCCCAACATTGGAAGCTCTCGTGGGCAGGAGTCAAAATACTGGCGCATGATAGAGCTTTACTCACACATGAAGATGCTTTTGGGGCAAATTTTGCAAACTAGGGAAGAAGCACAGAGCACCATCCAACTCCAGCTTGATAAATTCCACCTCCTCCTTCACAAAATCCTGACATGTCTTCCGCCCGCTAGTTCAACAACAACAACCCAGATCAATAGGCAAGTAACGATAGCTCCTCAACATGAGCCACCGACCCTTCCTTTAATGGAATAGCCAATATGGTCTTCTTTCAAATTTTGTTAAAACGAAGAGAAGGAATGCTTTAGAGATAGATTCTAGCTACTCTCAGTCTAATCTATACTATGCTTATTTAGTAAGATCAAGTCTATTTAAAAACATTGATCAAGCTGTCTAAACTGATAAACTTTTCCTCTGCTACTGGTTTGGTTTCCTAAGTGGCATACTAGTAGCTGAGATTTTTTATATAAATCCTTTGATGATAGAATGATTTTTTTTCCTGTATATTTACAAAAAAAACCTTTAATATAAAAAA
>ML804790.1:13856-27425 GCA_009831015.1 Picea engelmannii
GATGAAAAGGAAAACTTAAAAAAATAAAAAATCAAACTTAAAAAAAAATAAAATTGCATCAAATGTAAAAGAATTAAAACAAAAAATAGTGGGAGCGAGGAGGGCGATGCGGGGGACATTTCCCTCCCCACCCCCACTCATTTTTTTTAAAAATATTTTTACATTTGATGCATTTTTTTAATATATATTTTTTGAAAGTTTGTTTTTTCAATCTAATTTTTTTAATTGTTTTTTTTTTAACTTGTTGTATTTTTTTTTTTAAATCTTTTTGTTAATTTTTGTTTTTTAAGATTTTTTTTTTAATGTTGATTTTTTTTATTAATTTTTGTTTTTAAATAATTTAAACTTTTATATTTAATGCTATATGTCTTCGCACTCCGTTCCTCTCCTTTTTGTTCTTCACGACTACGTTCCTCGCCTTGAACCTTTCACACAGTGGTAAAGTTTATAGTGGGTTAATATGCTCAAAAGTCTCTAGTTCGTTCATCTCCTTCTTGTTAGCACAATGCCACATACGATTTATCTTATAGCTACGATTAACACAGATGATTGATTAGCACAGTGACCTTATAGCACAGTTCAATTAGCTGGGTTCAAGAGACGTGACACACTGGTTGTTTTTATGTTTTTAGTTTGATTTTTAAACATTTTTCAGAAAACAAATTGCATTATTTTTTAATAAAAAAGTGTGCTTTTTCTTTTCATTTAAAAATTTGTGTTTTTCATTTAAAAAAAAATCAAATGTGTTTTTTCATTAAACAAGGCAATTTTTCATTAAAAATAATGGTTTTTTCATTAAAAAAAATATGTTTTTAATAGAAAAATGTGTTTCTTTTTCTTTTAAAAAAAAATTAAATAGAAAAATGTTTTTTTTTTGCTTTAAAGAAAAAACAAAACATGTATGTGGAGTTTCTTTTTTCATTTTTTTTAAATGTAAATTTAAAAATAAAATAAAATTGATTAATAAATAAAATACCACTTTTTGATTTACAAGCTAATTTGAAGTTCTTTGTTCGTGGTAGTACCAATGATTGAGGATACTATTTCAATAAAGTCACAATTTTAACTCCAAAAATAAGAAGGGTGCTGCCGGTAGCATGACTTTTCGATTTGAGGGTCAATTTTCTGCAATGTAAATTTAACAGTATTTATTGTCAAGGTAATGATTTCAAGCAAGTCACAATTTTAACCACCCTGCAAAAATGGCTACTACCGGTAGCGCCATTTTTTGAAATGGAGATGATTTTGGTATTTTTGACACAAAATATGGGTTTTTTGCACCAGAGTTCTTGTTAAGCCAGTAACTTTGTTTATTAGGATAGATATTTGCACCTAGGAACCATTGCACCCCTGTGAAGGCTCTCTTGTAGGCTCTGGAGTTTACATGCCTTGAGTATTCCTGGACTTGTTTTATCTCCTACTCAATCAGTTAGGGTGAACCATCCTAGTCCACCTTTGGGCTCATCACCCTCAGACTCATGATGTTCATCTTCTTTGGATTTTGAACTCTCATCCTCTTTTAGGCTAGTTATTTTAGACCTGTGTTCTCGAAACTAGTCTCCCTTCGACTAGTTTAGCTTCTTCTAACCCAAGTACCACATTGGTTATCACCATGGCGGGAACTATTGAGGATGGTAACCAAGCCTCTTTTCCTTACATGGTGGGGTTGAATATCCTTGATTTGAAAAAACTCATTAATGATCCTATCTGATATGATGCCACTTGTCTAGCTATGGCAACCAAGTTACCCTTAGATATCTTTAAATTTGAGGGTCATGTTGGAGAGGACCTTTCCAATCACATTTTGTCTTTCCACCTTTGGTACTCCTCTAATAGAATCACGGAGAAATCAATTAGAATGAGTTTATTTCAATGCACTCTTATGAGTGTTTCTTCCAAATGGTATATTGATCAACCAACCTGTTCCGATGGAATATTTGAGTCCATATCCAAGGATATTTTTATCCTTTTTCAACTTTCAATTCACCATGATGTAGGAATTGAGATTCTAACGAACTTCCATTAAAATACCACCACCCATATCATAGATCACAATTATATTTAAAAGAGCATCTTTAAGATGGTTAAGGGTTATATTTCACAATTATAGATAAAAACAACATTGCATTAATTAAAAGAGACAATTAACATAGAAAAACAACTCTCAACTCTCGATACACATCAAATAACAAAGGTCATGCACACTCTTTACAAGTTAAATTGAAGGGAGACATTGCATTAATTAAAGGAGACAATGAACATAGAAAAACAATTCTAGAAACCAATAGTTTACATGTTTTTTATTAATAGTTATGTTTTTTTAGTTATAAGTTTATTATGCATTTTGTAATATGGAATAAGCTATGTTATGTAAAATTAGATAGTATCCCCTAAGTAAAATTATGTATTAAGTACTTTTAGTTATAATTTTTAAATAATATAATATTTTAGTATTTGCAATTTGTTTTCAAATTATACATATCACATAAAATATATAAAGGACCTTAATTTTTAAATAATATAAAATTTTAGTATTTTTAATTTATTTTTAAATTATACATATAATATATCATATAATATGTAAAGGATATAATATTTTAGTATTTTCAATTTAAAGGATATAATATTTTAGTATTTTCAATTTGTTTTTAAATTATACATATTATATAAAATATGTAAAGGACCTTACATTTGTAATACTAATTAATTGTTGAATTGACCATATAAATTAATATATTTTATTTTTTTATGAACATTAATATAATATAATATTTTTTATATTATAAATGCTATTTAAAAAATACATAAATTATTATAAATATTATTTAAAAATTAATAAAAATTTCCAATCATATTTTGTATAACTTAAAATTTCACATCTAAAATAGAATGCATCTATCGTACATTATTTATAAAAAGGTTGAAATATCATATTTTTTAAAACAATATTATTTTTTAAAACAATATTTTGTATAACTTAAATTTTCAAAAACTCTAGTTACATGTAAAAAGAAATGCATCTCTCGTACATTATTTACCAAAAATGTTGAAATATCATGTTCTTAAAATAAATAAATATTTAATAATGAAATATTATGTTTCTTATTTTGGTAAATTATTTATTAAAAATGTTGAAATATCATGTTTTTAAAGAAATATTTAATAGTAAAATATTTAATAATATTTGTTATGTGTTATAAATAAGGAATATATATAAAATAATTGAATAATAAATTGATGATGTTGATGATAAGTTTTAAGAGAAGCTTTCCAAAATCATTATACTTTTATTGAGTTAAGAAGTTAGGAAGGTTGGTAGTGTGACAAATATTTTGAAAATGAGATTTAATATAGGTATAGGCTGGACAATTTAAGAGAAAGTGATTTTCATCTTTAACCTTCTTAAATAGATAATTTTGATCTTCTATATTAGTGTTTGATTACATCCTTATAATACTTAATTTTCTTTTCTCCTTTAATTCTTTATCACACCACATTTTCTCCTTAAATTTTGTTTTGAGTTTTCTGCAAAATGGTGTCTTCCATGATTCCCCAATAGTTTAGCTAAGACCTCTCTTGAGTAGATGGTGGTTATGACTAGATTTTGAAGCAATTTTAAAAAGCCTCCTGTCTTCCATATTGTTTAACTTGTTCTTATACATTTTAAATTATATTGTTTTTTTAAATAGTTTTTTCTAATAAATTTTATATTAATTTTAAGAAAAAACTTTAATTTATATAATTAATTTAAATTTTAATCATTAAATTTTTATAAAAAGTTTAACATCTCACTAAAATCTATAAAAACAATTTATATTATTAAAAAAATAAATTATATTTTGTAAATAAAAATGAAGGTTATACATTTATTAAGTAACTACTAATCTCCAAAAATTAACTCAAATAGTTTGAGAAGCTATCTGAAACTGAAAAGATAATTAGATTCTAATCTCTTGTTCCCCTTGGAATTAGGATAATCTTATGTAATATCACACATTCATGCTCCCCTTGGAATTAGGATAATCTTATGTAATATCGCCCATTCAGATGCGATGAACCACACTTAAAAAAAGAGTAACTAAACAAAGTAACTGCTAAAAATTCTCTCGACTGTCACAATACATCCATCGATTGTTAAAGGGACACCGGCCATTTTATAATGAAATTTGTAGGGTTATGAACATGAAAATAATATTCATCTTATCCGATCAGGATAAGCTCAGTTGACAATTCTGGTATATATAAATGCAGTGGTCTCCACCGGTTACATAAAATACAATACCTCCGCAACTTATTCGAGGACATACATTTAGCTTTTGCTGTAGCTGATGTAGTGGCGAGAGTACAGATTCAGGGCTGATTCACTAAACGGCAATGTTGCCATTGACGGAGGCTGCAAACTGATGTACTTGGCCAAATCTATATTAATCTCTAATGTACTTGTACTGTACTTGGCCAGTATGGGCTCTATTTAAAACGATACGAGTTGTGTAGATACAGTGGCGCGAATTATCTCGTACAGATCAGATGCTGAGCTGCCATTACTGATTGGTGCAGCCCCCTCTCACTCAGTCCTATTCATCCAGCCTTGCAGAGTTATTTGACCGAAACCAGTAAGTGACATCACAGTTCCGACCAGAAAATCTGAATGTCCTGTAGCATTTCCCATAGGGAACATCAAATGGATATTTTATCGAGTAAAATTTTTGGAACCCTGAGATACCCCATTTAGATCGGCTCTCTTTTTCTTGTTTCTGTGCCTTATTTCTTCCTTCCCTGTGCTACACATCATTCAGTTTGTTGCTTCCTTCCAAGTTCCGTGTGCTACACATCATTCCTATTTCTTCTGGTGGAGGCCACTTCGTGCATATCCTCCAGCTCATATTCATTTCTATCTTGACTTCAATTAATTAGCATCTGGTACACTGAGACGTATGTCAAACATCATTTGATTTGAAACATCATTTGATTTGAAACTCTTTGTGGGCCATTTTTCTGCAGTGGCTCTTGGGATTAGTCGGTACAACTGTTAGTATCTCTTGCAGACTAGCCAGAAGAAAAAGGAGTAAGTTAACTTGGGAGCAATATTCTGAGTTTTGAGTTCTGTTTTTCAAGCAAAAAAATGGGTTTGAATTTGGTTAAATTTTCAGGGGTAGTCTGAATTTTGTATGGATCAATGTTCCGTGTATTTCAGAACCTTACCTCGAAGGTTATGTTCCATTTTAAACCAATCCAAATGTATCAATCAGAATTCTAGATTGATCAAAAATTTAAAAAGGATAGCCGGAAAGCCTACCCTTTAAAGGAAAGATTGCTCAAGAGTTAGCCTAATAGATAAATTTCTAATAATATGTGTTTAGTAAATGGGTTAAATGTGAAGTTATTGTAAATGGGGTTGTCCTTGTTAGGTCCTACAAACAAAACACCCAAAGACATTTGTAAAGTAATTGCAAGGTAGTACCCATGGTTGCAATAGAAAGCATCATAATTTATAAAATATGTATAAAAGTGTCAAAGAAGTGGAGATGATGGTTAGGAGGAATTGTTTGTTTGTGTTGGGGTTAAAATCTAGTTTTAATGGAAATGATATATCATTTCTCCTACATTACATTTCAATTTTATGTTATATTTTTTTTATATAATTAAAGATTATAATATTTTATTATTTAAAAAAATAAACATATTTTGTTATTATATAAAAAGGTAAAAAAAATAAATATATTTTGTTATTATCTAAAAAATAAACATATTTTGTTATTATCTAAAAAATAAACATATTTTGTTATTATCTAAAAAACTAAACATATTTTGTTATTATATAAAAAGGTAAAGGAGAAATATTTATATAAATATAGAACAACATCACCCCACCCCACATATATGTATATGATGTAACTGTTTTAAAAGTTTAACATAAATTCTGTTATATTCATATTAATAAATGGATATAAATATCAACCTAATAACATCGATAAATTGTAGTTTAGTTGTTTTTATTTTTAGATTAGTCACTTTACAACCAAAATTAATGAAAATCAATGAATCTATGATTAAAATAGGTCTAAAAACTAGAACAATTAGACAATTCCTATTAAATATCAATGTAATTGCACCCTTAAATCAATGCACCTATTTATTTATCTTATTCATTTAGGCAATGCTATTAACAATCCTCAAATGTTACAATTACTTTCACAACTTGGGTGAGAACTCCACCCCCACCATTGCAGGTAGACCAAAGAACCAACACCATGTAAGTCAAGTCACTTTGAATCCTTTCTTGGAATCCTATTCCTAAATAGTTTTATTCCCATAATCACTTTCCAACCCCCAACAAAGAGTAATTAAGAGCCATAAATAGACTTAGGGAAAAATTAGAATTTGTTTAGAATTAATTAGGTCGTACAATAAACAATAATCAAGTTAACCTCAACCCCCTTTGGCCATAAACTTTATATAGACTTTCATAACAATATTTCATAAAATAAACCATTATTTCCCATTTTTCCTACCTCACAAGGTTCTAAGACAATAGGCTAAATTGTCCTCATTAAAAAAAGTACTTCCTTAGAGCATGATTTCCACAACAATGTTATTATTCATTATGACTTCTCCCAAAATCTAATCTAGGTTAGTATGGGTCCCAAGATTAACATCCTACAACTCAATGTTTTTCAATTTCACAAAACCATAATGCTTTCTAAGACTAAGCAACACAAGTCTCATTTTCATAACATTACACAATCATTTAAAAAACATAAATATAACATTATAATACATCATGGTAACCAAATAAGTTAGATATAAATTATTCTAAGCCAAATCATTACATAACATGTTCTAAGAAATGTCATGTTAATGACAACCATAAATGCATTTAATCAAGTGGAATTAAAGAATAGTCCTCCAACATATAACCACATCATCAATATAATAATATTACCTCACAATGTTTGTAATAAGAAATGAATCAACCAAATTGTAACTAGGTGATCAAATACACAAGACACAAAATTCATTAAAGACCATTCTTAAACCAAGTATGTTGTAGTCCCAAGATATCATATAGTCTTACTATTATTCTCAAAAGGGATATTACATTTGTCTCCCCACATAAATAATGTCAATTCTAGTGTTCAATTCCCAATCAAACAATATAGTAATGGCAAATGAAACTTACACACATAAGCACAATTACCATATTCAATCTTTAGATCATAATGAACGTAACATAGTAAAGTGTAACACATAAATAATCATAATAGAACATGGGGACTATCAATGTAACATTAACTTATAGTAATCACAATCAATGCCAAGTCAAGGATGCTAAGTTCAAAATAGGTGTTAAATTAAAAATGGGATGTTACAATCCCTTCCCCTTCAGAGTAATTTCATTTTCAAATTTAAGTTATATCTCCCATTTTGCATTAAGAAAACATCATTCACACACACTCACACACACAAAAATAGCTACTCATGCTCAACTATCCAAGTAGAAAAATCAATATAATGTTAATCCATACATTTTCAAATGTCATCATCTATCCCATACATTAATAAAACAATCATCTCATCAAAATTTATATAAAATTAGTTTGATAATCATTCCATACCAATCATAAATCAATAAGGGTATAAGTTATCATCCTAACAAGAACCAAAACACCATAATAACACCAATCAATCAATTTTTCTATCAACCTAATGCCACATCATTACTTAAACAATATCATCAACCATAATAAATTAAACATCAACACACAAGTGTCAATTGTGTTGTAAACCAAACAACAAGTAATATAATCAAGCACTTAGAGTTGAGCATCAACATATTAGTGTCAATCATATAGTACCAGAAACAACAAACAATATCACCGCACAAAAATAATTGAGTATCAATAGGTGTGTGTCACATTTAGTCGTTCACGCTACATAAAAATCATCGAACTATTATCATTAAAACATGTCAACCATACAACTAAAAATCATTATCATAGTGGTGAGCCAAAGAATTACAACAATACGAAGCACTGTATATTGCATATGCATGTGTAAAGAATTCAAACATTGTTGAAATTGTTTTCTCTTAATTTATGAATGATATGGAACATTAATGGAATTAAATGTTGAAGAGTAAATCACATATTTGCAAAAAGTAAATCTAGTATAATGAAATCAAGTAAATTGACTCTTTATCCAACCACATGATCATGGAATGTTTGAAGAGGAATCACACACCACTCATGTAGGAAAGATATGTTATAGAAAGTAGAAAATATAATTTACAACGTGTTATTTAAACCAACACATTGATTCTCCAACCAATCACATGGTTGTGGCATGTTGGAATAGAAATCCAGATGTAATTGCAACTAGGTAATGAATGCACAATGGATTATTCAACCACGAAACATTCAGTTGAAGTCTTCCTGAATTCATAAACAAATGTACTCGTAGAAAAAAATAAAATGACAAACAATATACAACAAGAGATTGAAAGAAAAATACAACTATGAATGAAATAAATAAAAAATAATATAATCTATGAATAAGGGTTATTCAACCACCAATTGTAGCTTTGTAGTGGGACCTTACTCTAAAGAAATTAAGGTGTTGAATTCATCAAAACAAAACACTATTCAAAACAAGCAAGTTAAAACAAAACTATGGTTTTTCATTCGTTAAAGAATTCATAATTATAATGCATCAATTGAAATAAAACTAGCTCCATCTCTTGCTATATCTATTGGATCTATTTACTAACCCATCCTGCAATAAACATTGATAGATCAAAGAGAGAATATAACTCTTAACTTCAAAATTAAACCCTTAAATTCTAAAGATACGAAAACATTCACATTGAACAACACAAGAATATAGAGATAAAAACCCTTAAGGTAGCATAACACCATCAATTACTCCTTATGGAAGGAATCACTTCACAAGCTATGCTTTCTACAAAACAATACATCCAACACACCTCTAATAAAATGATACTCATGTATATTTATACTCTATCATGAGTATTCCTAGGGGTCTATGCTAACAACCCCTTATTATTATATTATTTACTTTTAATTACATAGTGGGTCTATTTACTACCTATCAACTACCAAGTAGGCCTATTCCATTATTATGACCACATTACATTCATTATCCCCTTGGGTATCTCCATAGGTACCCCATATTATCCTCCCTACATACAATGCATTCCACTCCCCTTGGCATGTTTCATCCTCAAAATGTGGGATGCAATAGTATAATATGACATGCTAAGAAATGTAGGCAACTAGTACCATGAACAAGCATCCATCCATCCTAGTGAAACATGGACATGGGATCCAATTGTGACCTTTCCTCCTCGATGTAGATTCTAGTTTCTCCTTCGGATCAATGTCTTTTTCATTCTACCTTGATATCTCCATGCATTTATTTTAGTCTTCTGTGTGCCCCCATGCTGGTTTCCTTTCTAGTTCCATGCTGGGCCATAGTATGTTTGTTGATGCTCATGCCCTTTCTAGTTCCATGTTGAGCCGTAGTAAGATTTTTGACACTCATTCCCTTTCCTTGATTACTTTTGTTTCTATATGTGGTATGGGTGGAAACACAAACAACCTTAACTATCGATTTTTCTTTCTGTGACTCTTAAACATGTGGTTCTTTAGCTTCTTCTTCCTTTTTATTCCCTTCCTTTGGATTTTCTTCAATTGCTTTTGTAGGATCTTATTATGATTCAAACCTGGACTCTTCATGTGATGTGTCATTAGGTAATATGATTTCTTTATCTACAAGGACTTTGTTAGGTTCCTCCTTGGACCCTTTTTGCTTAAAAGAGATATATCCTGCAATGCAATTTTATTTTTCTTGTACCAAAGCTTCAATAATTTTTATTTTCACATTCATATTAACTATACGAGTCCATCCAAGAATAATATTCACATCATACATATCTATAGCATGAAAATATGAATGCAACACATATTTATCCGTAGTAATATTCAAATCTTTAAAATTTGAACATTTTCACTCTCAACCAATGTGATTTGAATATTGTTTGTGGAAACTTGCAGTTTTTTAGGCAAGTTAACATTGATGAAATTGTGTTTTCAACTAGAGTTAATAGAAACAATGAGTCTCTCTTCTTGAATACCTCCATGAACCTGAAATATGAAGTTTTCACATGAAAATAAATCCACAATTCTCTTATTATTCTTCTTCACAATATGAGACCACTTGTATGAAAATGCTAAATTGCATATTCTTGATCTAAAAGTTCCTTCATCTTGTCATGGTTAAGTGAATGTCATCATATGACTACATCGTTCTAAAAAATTATGAAAATAAATTTTCAACTTCTTTCCCCATACTGATTTCATTTATTCTTCAATACTAGGACCGTCATATTTTCCTATAAAAGACATATTGCTTATGAAAACTCAAAAATAGAACTAGGGTTTTAAGAAAATCACTTACTTTTCAATGTAGCTCCTCTATGTAGTTAGGGTTTAAGGTGCTTAATGTAAAATGATCATAACTTCTACTATACTTCTCGGATTAGCTATTATCACCGATTATGAAAAGTTGTGTCTTTTATGGATCTACTAGCACTAGTTTGACTTAGATCTATGCACTCTATCGAAATATATCCAATCTGCAAACTGCATGACTATCATTGGAAAAAATCATAAAAAAAATGATTTTAAATCAACAATAACTCCACTTCCCGGACTCCATTTTGGACATTTTGTTATTTGAAAATGGGTATTTTTTTTTAGAGGAACTCAAATATACAAAAAAATTCTTTAAATTTAATACAAAAAGTTTCAAAAAATGACCTAAATGTTATCATCCTCTTATTTATTTATTTAATTTTATTAAAAACCTACAAAAGAAGAAAAATTATCCCACTTTGTGCCTAGGAAAGAGATTTGATACCACTTGTAGCAAAATTTGATAGATCAAATAGAGAATATAGATTTTAAATTCATAAATAAACCATTAAGATTCAAATATACCAAAACATTCACCATGAACCACACAAGAATATAAAGAGAATAACCCTTTAGGTAGGGTAACATCATCAATTACTCCTTAAGGAAGGAATCACTCCACAAGGCACTCTTGGTATAAAACAATACATCCAACAAGCCTCCAATACAATAATACTCATGTTTATTTATACTTTCTCATGAGTATTCCTAGGGGTATATGCCAATTACCTCTTATTATTTTTGAAGACATACTTATATTGAGAGGGGGGAGTCACTCAATATAAGACATTTTTTTACTTTTTCAAACATTCATCAACCATAAAGAAAACAATCACATATGAGATCTATTAATTGCAGAACATGGAACACAAGATTTACGTGGAAACCCTTTCGGGAGAAAACCACAAAAGTTCTCTTTATAACTCATTGTAGGCACCAACTTACTGTTACAAATATTTTTAGGCACCAACCTACTCTTATAGATCTTCATAGACACCAATCTATTGGTGACACCAATCCCCACCGCAAAGACCAACTTATCAAGAGACACCAATCTATTTATTTGAGTGGCACCAACCTACTCTTACACATCTTAGTAGACACCAATCTACAAGAGACACCAATCCCCACCGCTAAGCACCAACTTAGCAAAATACACTAATCTCTTTGTGTGAGATGCACCAACCTTCATCGAGTCTTCTTGCTATTTTTTCCTTTACCAGGTCTACTTACTACTTCTTCCTTCACCATTTCTACTCACTGTTTCTACCTTAACTAGGTCTTCTTACTACTTCTTCCTTTACCAAGTCTAACAAAAATTTGAATTTCCAAATGGTAACTTTCTCAAAGCTTGTTTTTTTGGGTCTCTTCCCAAGAATGAAATTGTACACCATACCACCTATCCAATTTTGCAAATTTGATTATGAAATTGTTACACGAGGTACTTTTGTATGTATCCTCTACTCTCTAAAATTTTCACAGTTTGAAGAGTCCCATAAAAGAAGTTATAGTGAAAATGCCAAGCTGTAAGGTAGCTAGAGAGGTAGTGGGGGGCCCCAGAGGGCCCATAGTAATAATAGTGGAGGTCATTCAATGTAAGGTGGACTAGGTCCACTATATTATTAAATAATGCCCAATATGGTAGTTAGATATAATAAATGGGTAATTAGATATAATAAATGTAAGATGACTTCTTAGAAGGTTCTACTTCTAGAAGATTCCTCCTCTAGAATGTTCTTAGGTGATGGTAGCACTATATAAAGGGATTCAAGCAATGTAATGAGACATGAAGATAAATATTATATTTGGAGCTGAAACTCATTGGGAGGTTGCCCCCTCGAAGAGGCAAGTGAACATGAGAGGATCCCTTCCATAATAGGATCCATTGTATGGTGTTGCCCTACCCTAAGGATTTGATCTAATAAAGTTGTGGTTTTTCTATATTGTTCTTCTATATCTGTTGTGGTGTTTTTTTATTCAGTATTGGGTTCTTAACAAGTGGTATCAGAGCACTTTCTTTGGGTAGACATTGTGGGCAAATGTTTTTTATTTTTGCAGATTTTTTTTCGGAGAAGAAAAAAGAGGGCCACGACATTCTTGAAGTTTTCGGTATATTTAAGTGAAAAATTTGTGGAAAAGGGTTGTATATCTGAGTTTCTCTCAGAAAAACACCCAATTTGAAAAAAAAAATTGTCCGAAACGGAGTCATGGAAGTCAAGATATTGAAGTTTTAAAATCTGCAAATTTTCAGGATTTTTTCCGCGGACGGCGGCGAGATTTTTTTTTTTTATTTCTGTAGAATTTGGAGGCCGAATTTGCCCAAATAAATTATATATCTGAGTTCCTCTCACAATTTCACCCATTTAAAAAAAAAAAATCAGTCAAAACGGAGTCCGGGAAGTGAAGTTATGAGCATTTTAACTTCAACAGTTTTTTAGGGTTTTTCCAGAAAAAGCCGCGATTTTCTGCCATAACTTATTGGGTGAGTTCATAGGATGCTCATATGACTATTTATTCTCAAAACCTAAAAGAAATTCTTGAATCATTCAAAGCCCAATTGTTTCACACATTGGATGACAGATTGGATGCATTTGTACATGGCCTCACAGACAGCCTCACAAACAACCTCACATACGACCTCAATGATAGTTTTCGTAGTATTCAAGATTCATTGAATAACATGCAGGAGAGATTTCTTATGGAGGGCCTCATGGATGAATATAATCAAGAAATATATCCTTGGTATGATTTTGAGGCAGATTGTGATGATTGGTATATGGATAGTTGTCATTTCTAGGATGACAACCACTTTCATATTTTATTTGATTGCTCTACTCCACCTTCTGTAGAGAACATCAATGTCCCACATTAGGAGCTAGTTACCAGCGTTCAGTCTACATATTCTACAGTGGTATTATTCATTCTAGATTCTACTACGACCCTTTTCCACTATGTGGATGGATATTCTTATTTGGATCCACATGACAGGTGTCAGTATTTGGAGCATCATTTTGAGTTGGTTATTGGGTTACAAAATCTTCCACGGGGAGTTCACATGAGCACTTGGACATGGGAC
>ML804790.1:27475-43227 GCA_009831015.1 Picea engelmannii
GTTAGATATAATAAATGGGTAATTAGATATAATAAATGTAAGATGACTTCTTAGAAGGTTCTACTTATAGAAGATTCCTCCTCTAGAATGTTCTTAGGTGATGGTAGCACTATATAAAGGGGTTCAAGCAATGTAATGAGACAGAAAGAGAAATATTGTATCTGGAGCAGTAACTCAATAGGAGGATGCCCCCTCGAAGAGGCAAGTGAACATGAGAGGATCCCTTCCATAATAGGATCCATTGTACGGTGTTGCCCTACCTCAAGGGTTTGATGGTAATACATGAGATTTTTCATATTGTTCTTGTATATCTATTGTGGTGCTATTTTATTCAATATTGGGTTCTTAACACAAGCTGACTTGTTTGAAACTGATCTTAGGACCATTCAAAAACCCTAAATTCAATAGAGAATATCTCATAAAGTACAGAAAACCAATATCTAAAATTTGTACCACATGTACACCACTATCACTCCTTTATCTCTGCAAAATTTCAAGGTCTGAAACATCCTAGAAAATAATTTATAGAAAAAGTTCCACGATGACCTGTTTGAAACTGATTTCAGGAGCAGTCAGGAACCCTAACTTCCACAAGGAATATCTACAAAAATATAGAAAAACAACAGGTGAAATTTATACCACATGTACACCAAGATCTCTCCTTGTTCTTTGCAAATTTTCTAGGTCTAAAACATCCTACAAAATAAGTTATAGCGAAAGTTACAAGCTAACATGTTTGAAATTGATTTCAGGGTCATTCAGGAACCTTAACTTCCATGGGAAATATTGTCGAAAGTATTGTAATTTACCCACTATAATCCCTTGTTTAATTAATTCTTAATGTATATAATGTGTGTCCATCACTGAACAATGTATATGTAAATTGTATTTGTGAATTTTAATAGTAAAATATGATGAAAATTATTGGGGGATATGGATAGAGATGGGGGATGAATTAATCCACAAGAGAGGGGAGGGTATAAGAGAATGCCTAATAGAGGGGTCCAAGGGGAAATTACCCATGTCTATTAATTCAACCTACATTCCTAAATTTTATTATCAATATGTATTAAACTTCTAATTTTCCCTTGAGAATAGAAGAACCCAATCATTGAATGCATGTAAGGGAGTGGGTGTGAGAAGTCACATCCCATAGTTATTAGGAGCATGGGGGATAAGTAAAAATATCTTATGGATGGGTTTAATTCAAGGAAGAATCCAAAGAGAGGAAATTCATATGGTTAGTTACAATAGTTTTTGGATAGTCAAGTTTTTGCATGAAAAAGAAGCAGAGAGCATAAAAGAAGAGCTTGGAGTTGGGGAAACCATGGAGGGTGAATTCTGGAGCATATTTGAAGCAAAAGAATGAAGATCCAGGTTGTTAGGCCTGAAGATGGAACTCATTTGTGACTCTCACTATAACAACAAATGTTTGTTGTTGTTTGTTGGCGGTTTTCCTGGCAGCGAGTTCCCTTGAGTTTTCCAGTAGAGAGATTCCTAGTTACATGTGCCAGAGAGACTGTGATAAATGATTGGGATTCCTGATGGATTGAGAGTAGTGAATGGGTACATTTCTTGGGTTGGAAAGGTTGAGAGGAAGAGAGATAATGGAAAATCGGGATAGTTGTAGGAGAATACCAATGGGTTGTGGGTTTTTCTTAGCTGTGAGTGGGCAGTGAGAGACCACCCTATTTTGTGGATTACTAGCCCCATCTTGGGGGTGAATTGATTTTGAGATTCATAACACCAATTCTATGGTTTAGTGGAACATCTATCCCAAGTAGCAGGTTGCACAACTATTTAAAAAGTATAAGTGTTTTATCTATTTTCTGTCTTACATTGAGGTTTAATTGTTGTACATGAACTCCGTGTATGAGATTGATTTATATGTTGATGTAATGAGATATTATATGCATTCATGTGTGATTTTAGTATGTTGTATAAGCACTTAATTAATGGTATCAAACAACAATTAAATATGAGTGTAATTCATAGATGGTAAGCTATAGGAATTTAGTTAGCAGAGAATTTTTTTTTATATGTGTTTTCCACACAATAATTATCCTTAGTTCATCTGGGGTTTGTTACAAGTATAGAGAACCATAATTTTAAATTTGTTCCACATGTACACCAATATTGTTCCTCTATCGTTGCAAAGTTTCAAGGTATGAAACATCCCAAAAAATAAGTTATAGCAAAATTTCCAAGATGACCTGTTTGAAATTGGTTTCGGGAGCATTCATGAACCCTAACTTCCACAGGGCATATCTACCAAATTATAGAAAACCAACATCTAAAATTTGTACCACATGTACATCAATATCACTCCTCTATCTATTCCAAATTTCAAGGTTTAAAACTTCCTAGAAAAAAATTATTATGAAAATTGCAAGATGACCTGACACTGATTTCATAATTCCATCTTTGCTAATCCATTTTTCAAAAAAACACTTTCTTTCAATAATTTCTCTTTTTATACTTTTTCATAACCATTCATGAATGGAACTGTCCCTTAATTAGATAATTAATTCCCAATACCATGGGAAAATACCCCAAATACCATGGGAAAATACCTCAAACCAAGGGAAAATACCCCAAACCCATGGGTTTGAAACCACCATTTCACTTTTTACCTTTTTACATGCACCCCTTTTTAACATAATTGTATACCTATATATATATAAATCAATATTGGAAATGATGTGTGTATTGTAATGCCATAATATGACATCAATGACATCATTAATCCTTTGATATCAATGACAAAAATTCCAACAAGTTTTTCCTTTGTCATTGATGGAAATCCTGCAACGAAACACATAGTCCACCATGCATATAAAGAATTATCCCACTGTCTGTGAATCTTTCCTTGTCTACAACTCTCCCCCTTTGACCTCAATGAAAAAGGGATGCTCCTCCTGAGCTTGTGTTTCTCCTTAAGCACTTAGTGATGACATGGATATTACTCCCAATTTCTTCCCGAGATATTCAAATGTCTCTTTGGGAAGTGGTTTTGTGAAAATATCCACAATCTGTTCTTTGGTGACAATATATTCCAACTTAACATTATGTTCTGCTACTTATTCTCTTAAGAAGTGATACTTGATTGGAATATTGTTTTCTTTTAGTGCATAATATGATTCTTTGAAATATTTATTGCACTTGTGTTGTCACAAATTATTGAGATTGGGTTATCATATTCTATCTTAATATATTTTAAAGTATGCTTCATCCAAAGAACTTGTGTGCAACATGTTGTTGCTACTATAAACTCGACCTTTGTTGTGGATAGAGAAATTGAAGATTGTTTCTTACTCAACCAAGATACTAGATTGTCTCCAAGAAAGAATGCTCATCCACTTGTACTTTTCCTATCATCAACACTGTCTGCCCAATCCGCATTTGTATATGTTGTTAGAGTAAAATATTCACCTCTTGAGTACCACAAGATGAAATCCAAGGTGCCCTTTAGATATCATAATATTCTTTTCATTTCTTGCACATGAGTTTCTTTTGGTTCAACTTGAAACCATGCAACCAATCCTACTACTTTCATAATGTTTGACCTTGATGCTTTCAGATACAATAGGTTTCCAATCATTGATATGTATAATGTTTGATTGTATTCCAGAGATCCATCATCTTTTCTTAATTTACAACCTATGACCATGGATGTGTTGACTAGTGCACAATATTCCATACTAAAATTCTTCAACATTTCCTTGATATACTTGGTTTGTGAAATGAATATGCCTTTGTCGAATTAAGAAATTTGTAAACCAAGAAAGAATGACAATTTACTAAGCATAGACATCTCAAATTCCTTTTCATTTATATTGCAAACTTTTGTCACATTTTTTTCATATTGCCTACAAAAATGATTTCATCTACATAAACCACAAATATCAATCGATTTTCTCCTACTATCTTGATGTAGAGATTACTATCAATGATTTCCTGTTTGAAGCCTTATTGTTGTAGATATTTGTCAAGTCTTAAATACCAGGCTCTAGGAGCTTGTTTGATCCCATAGAGTACTTTCTTCAATCTGCATACATGATCCTTACTTTTTGATAATGAGAATCCTTTGGGTTGTTCATTCTATAATTATTCCTCTAAATTCCCATTGAGAAAGGCAGAGTTGACATCCATTTGATAGACTTTGAAGTTCTTGAAACACACGAATGGAAAAAACATTATGATATTTTCTAGTCTTGCAACTAGGGAAAATGTTTCTTTTAAATCAATGCCTTCAACTTGAGCATAGACTTTACAAACCAATCTTGTGTTGTTTCTTATTACTTGTCCATATTTATTCAACTTGTTCCTAATAACCCACTTGGTGGCAATCACATTTTTATCTTTTAGTCTTGGAACAAGTTCCCATGTCTCTTTCTTGTCAATTTGATTAATCTCTTCTTCCATGGAATCAATCCAATGCTTGCCTTCGCTAGCTTTTTTAAAGTTATTAGGATCTGTTTTAGACAACAAAGAGAAGTTTTCATGTTCTGGTGTAGTTGTCAATCTTATTCGAATCTAAACTCTCATATCTTTATCACCAAGAATTAATTTTTTTAAATGATTCTTTTGGACAAATCTAGATGGTGTCTTTGTATCTTGATGTTTAGATTCTTCTTCTTCATTTTTTTCTCCTTATTCTTCTTCTTCTTTACATCTTGGATCCTTTGTTTGAACAAGTGATTTCACCTTCTAATTCCCTTCTTCATCCACTTTCACATTGGCACTTTCTATGTTCTTGTCCAACACTTTATTGTAACATCAATAAGCCTTGGTTCTTGATGAATAACCAAGAAACATACCTTCACCATTTATAGAGTCAATTTTTTCCAAGTCCTCATCATCTCTCTTTATGTAGCATTTGCTTCCGAAAACTTTGAAGTATTTAACTGTTGTTGGTCTTGATTTGGATTATTTTCGGCACAAAATGAGAGCGGAGATATAATAAAGAAATGCACATAGATATCACGAATATCCAATAATATAACATAAATGTATCAGAGATGCAACCATAAACATAGGGATACAATAATACACGATTTCTATTAATGAAATAAATGTACAGAGACTGTAAAAATACAGAGTGAAAGACTCGCTAGAATGGTGACAGCTTATCTCTGAGAAGAGATGTGACGGTACTCGCATTCGCAAGAAGATGATTATAATGAGGCTCTGAGGGAATTTTTACAATAAACAAGAATTCCCAAAACCCTAGACATCCAAAAACCTAACCCTAGGAGATGAAGCGCCAAAATTCACGTGGGCCTCGTTTGGGTAAGTTAGTACATCAACTTCCCGGGGTCGTCACTTATGCATACGATCTTCGTTTTAGGCATATGATAGCCCGTTGGAAAAGTATCATCGAGGAGATACATTTCGGGGGCTAAATCATGCCTTTGGCTATCATTGAGAAGCTCTATCCTGAAAAACCTTCATTTAGGCCCTCAAAATGACCCTGGAAGTTAAAAACTGCTAAAAATAGTAAATTGCCAAAATTGCCAGAAAACTGTTTTGAGCTAGTTGGAAAAGGTGGGTGGCCACCGATATCCACCTGGATCAATCCTCCCTCCTTAGGAAGCAATGGTATCCATTGCGTTGAGTGCCTGGGGGAGAGGAAAAAGCGTTTGCTGAATTTGAATCTTGGGGAGCTGCTTGCCTTGGTGGAGATGTCACAGTGTTCGGTTTGTGGAAGGCTATCACGAGCATGTGGCTGGAAGGGTTGGACCTTTTTAACCAGTTTGGATACACGAGATTATTTTGTGCAGAATGAATCCTTACACTTTGCTACAATCTTGTTGACCTGCTTCTGTTGGATAGAAGGTGCTTGGGCCAAGGATGTAGTGGTTGCAGTATCCCTTTGTTCACCTTTTGAAGCGATTGTGAAGAAGATGAATTTTGTAGTATGAGATACTACCTTGCAACACTTTTTAGGTGGAACAATAGTTGGAACTACCTCTGGTATTATGTAGAGATGACCCCCCAGAGAAACAATGATACTGCGGGGTCGAGACTCATAAACAACATGGCGCTTCCACATATATGGTTGGCCCAAGAGAACATCACAGACATCCAGTGGGGAAACATCACATAATACCTCATCCTTGAAGGGTTGGACATTGTATGACAATCGACACTGCTGGCTGACATGAAGATCTTATCCTTGGCGAAGCCACTCGATGTTGTATGGTTGTGGGTGAGGTGTTATCGACAATACCAACTATTTGATGACCTCTGCTGAGATGAGGTTCTTCTGGATTTTGCTATCAACAATAAAATGCAGCGGGGTCCCCTTCACCCGCATTTGTGAATGAAAAAGGTGCTCCTCGTCTTCAAGATCTGTTGGTTCTTTTGGTTGAATTGCTACGGTCGTGACAATAGCAGTGGGGTCTGCTTCAATGATCTGTCTTTTACCAGTGTTTTCAGAATCCGATTCTGAATCGGGGTTCGGCTCCTTGTCTTTGATCTCGACCACCAATGACTGTTTTGAGCGACATTCATCGGTGTTGTGCTAGGGGATTTTGTGGAAATTGCACCATTTTTCGGTGTCCTTCTTTGTCTTCTCGTGACCCTTCTTTTCCTGTGGCTTGGACTGGTTTTCGTGAGAATGTTTGTTAGGGCCGTATTTGTCATACATTGGTTGTTGCGTATTTGAAGACCTGAACTCCCATTTATTCTGGTTCTTAAATTTCTGCTCGATTTTAACAACATATCGATAAGCATCACCGAGTGATGAGATGTCCAGAAAATCCATTTCAGTTTGGATGTATCTATGTAGAGCCCCATGGTATTTCAGAACCAAATGTCGTTCGGAGTCTTTGATACCCATCTTGGTGCACAAGGTATGGAAGGTATTGGTGAACTCCAGAACTGCTTGGCCCCGCTCTTGCCGCAGTGTGGTCCATTTCATGTATTGGTCCTCATAGTTGCCAATAGGGTAATATTGTTCCTTTACCGCATGCACAAAAAAATCCCAAGTGGGATCAGCCCCATATATTCCAGACTCCTCTGTGGAACTTTGCTCCCAGTAAGTTTCCCACCAATGTTTGACACGGGGGAGATATCTAAGGAGTGCGAAGGTGATCTTTTCTTTATCGAAAAAATTGTGAATAGAGAAATAACCTTCTAGCAGATTTAACCATTTGTCTAGGGCATCCGCATCTATCTGACCTTCAAATATAGGAATATCAAAATTGACCTGTACCTTAAAAGTCAAGGTGCCTCCAAAGTGACTTCTTAATGAAGATGCGCTTGTTTCTATCGGTAGGCATTGAAGGATGTGGGAAAATTTTTCCATCATTTTGTCCCTCTGTTGCGTGAGAGCTTGATCAAGCAACAGACTGATATGATCATCTGCTCCGTTGTTTTTATTTTCCTCTGCCATTGAGGGTTTCTTGGGTGTGTGAGAGAGATTTTCCTCAAGAGAGACAAGCTCAAGACCTAACTTGTTATACTCAGACCTCATCGGGGAGATGCACTGAAAAACGATCAAGAGCAACTTGCTCTGATACCACTGATCCAGATTATTTTCGGCACAAAATGAGAGTGGAGATATAATAAATAAATTCACAGAGATATCGTGAATATCCAATGATATAACATAAATGTATCATAGATGCAACCATAAACACATGGATACAATAATACACGATTTATATTAATGAAATAAATGTACAGAGACTGTAAAAATACAAAGTGAAAGACTCGCTAGAATGGTGGCATCTTATCTCTGAGAAGAGATGCGACGACTACTCGCATTCGCAAGAAGATTATTACAATGAGGCTTTGAAGGTATTTTTACAATAAATAGGAATGCCCAAAACCCTATACATCCAAAAACCTAACCCTAGGAGATGAAGCGCCAAAATTCATGTGGGCCACGTTTGGGTAAGTTAGTACATCAACTTCCCGGGGTCGTAACTTATGCATATGATCTTCGGTTTAGGCATATGATAGCCCGTTGGAAAGGTATTGTCGAGGAGATTCATTTTTGGGGCTCAATCAAGTATTAGGATGTAATTGAGAATCTCTATCCATAAAAACCTTCATTTAGGCCCTCAAAATGGCCTCGAAAGTACAAAACTGCTAAAAATAGTAAATTGCCAAAATTGTTAGAAAACTGTTTTGAGCCAGTTGGAAAAGGTGGGTGGCCACCAATATCCACCTAGATAAATACTCCCTCCTTAGGAAGCAATGGTCTCCATTGCATTGAGTGCCTGGGGGAGAGGAAAAAATGTTTGTTGAATCTGAATCCTTGTCAGCTGCTTGCCTTGCTGGAGACGTAGCGCTGCTTGGTTTGTGGAAGGCTATCACGAGCATGTGGATGGAAGGGTTGGAACCTTTTAACCAGTCTGGATACAGGATATTATTTTGTGCATAAGGAATCTTAACACTTTTCTACAATTGTGTCGACCTGCTTATTTTGGATAGAAGGTGCTTGGGTCGAGGATGTAGTGGTTGCAGCATCCTTTTGTTCACCTTCTGAACAGATTGTGAATAAGATGAATTTTGTAGTATGAGATACTACCTTGTGACACTTTTTAGGTGGAACAATATTCAGAACTACCTCTGGTATTTTGTAGAGATGAACCCCCAGAGAAACAATGACACTGCGGGGTCGAGACTCATAAACAACATGGTGCTTCCACATATATGGTTGACCCAAGAGAACATCACAAACATCTAGTGGGGAAACATCACATAATACCTCATCCTTGAAGGGATGGATGCCATATGACAATTGACACTGCTGGTTGACACAAAGATCTTATCCTTCGCGAAGCCACCCAATGTTGTATGGTTGCGGGTGTGGTGTTGTCGACAATCCCAACTGTTTGATGACCTCTACTGAGATGAGTTTCTTATGGCTTATGCTATCAACAATAAAATGCAGCAGGGTCCCCTTCATCCACATCTATGAATAAAAAAGGCACTCCCCCTCTTCAGGATCTGTTGGTTCTTCTGGTTGAATTGCTGTGGTCATGACAATAGCAGTGGGGTCTATGTCAATGATCTTTCCTTTACCAGTATTTTTAGAATAATATTTTGAATCAGGGTTCAGCTCCTTGTCTTTGATCTCATCCACTAATGACTGTTTTGATCGACATTCATTGGTGTTGTGCTAGGGGATTTTGTGGAAATCACAGCATTTTCCAGTGTCCTTCTTTTTCTTTTTGTGAACCTTCTTTTCCTGTGGCTTGGACTGGTTTTCGGGAGACTGTTTGTTAGGGCTGTCATTGTGATACTTTGGTTGTTGCAGATTTGCAGACCTGAACTCCTGTTTGTTCTAGTGCTCAAATTTCTGCTCGATTTTAACAACATATTGATAGCCCGTTGGAAAAGTATCATCTAGGAGATTCATTTCAGGGGATCAATCATGCCTTTGTCTATCATTGAGAAGCTCTATCCTGAGAAACCTTTATTTAGGCCCTCAAAATGACCCTAGAAGTTGAAAACTGCTAAAAATAGTAAATTGCCAAAATTGCGAGAAAACTGTTTTGAGCCAGTTGGAAAAGGTGGGTGGCCACCGATATCCACCTGAATCAATCCTCCCTCCTTAGGAGGCAATGGTATCCATTGCGTTGAGTGACCGAGGGAGAGGAAAAAGCGTTTGCTAAATTTGAATCTTGGTGAGCTGCTTGCCTTGGTGGAGATGTCACAGTGTTCGGTTTGTGGAAGGCTATCACGAGCATGTGGCTGGAAGGGTTGGACCTTTTTAACCAGTTTGGATACACGAGATTATTTTGTGCAGAATGAATCCTTACACTTTGCTACAATCTTGTTGACTTGCTTCTGTTGGATAGAAGGTGCTTGGGCCGAGGATGTAGTGGTTGTAGTATCCCTTTGTTCACCTTTTGAAGCAATTGTGAAGAAGATGAATTTTGTAGTATGAGATACTACCTTGCGACACTTTTTAGGTGGAACAATAGTTGGAACTACCTCTGGTATTTTGTAGAGATGACCCCCCAGAGAAACAATGATACTGCGGGGTCGAGACTCATAAACAACATGGAACTTCCACATATATGGTTGGCCCAAGAGAACATCACAGACATCCAGTGGGGAAACATCACATAATACCTCATCCTTGAAGGGTTGGATGTCGTATGATAATCGACACTGCTGGCTGACATGAATATCTTGTCCTTGGCGAAGCCACCCGATGTTGTATGGCTGTGGGTGAGGTGTTATCGACAATACCAACTATTTTATGACCTCTGCTGAGATGAGGTTCTTTTGGCTTCTGCTATCAACAATAAAATGCAGCGGGGTCCCCTTCACCCACATCTGTGAATGAAAAAGGTGCTCCCCGTATTCAAGATTTGTTGGTTCTTATGGTTGAATTGTTGCGGTCAAGACAATAGCAGTGGGGTCTGCTTCAATGATCTGTCTTTTACCAGTGTTTTCAGAATCAGATTCAGAATCAGGGTTCGGCTCCTTGTCTTTGATCTCGACCACCAATGACTGTTTTGAGCGACATTCATCGGTGTTGTGCTAGGGGATTTTGTGGAAATCGCACCATTTTTTGGTGTCCTTCTTTGTCTTCTTGTGACCCTTCTTTTCATGTGGCTTGGACTGGTTTTCGGGAGAATGTTTGTTAGGGCCGTTTTTGTCATACTTTGGTTGTTGCGTATTTGAAGACACGAACTCCCGTTTGTTCTGGTTCTTAAATTTCTGCTCGATTTTAACAACATATCGATAAGCATCACCGAGTGATGAGATGTCCAGAAAATCCATTTCAGTTTGGATGTATCTATGTAGAGCCCCACGGTATTTCAGAACCAGATGTCGTTCGGAGTCTTTGATACCCATCTTGGTGCGCAAGGTATGTGTTAGCACTTGGTAAATTTCCTAGAGGTTGAAAAATAAGAAATCTACAAATGTAACTTTATCCAACCACTTTTAAAGCTGGGATATAGCCCTTCCAGCTCCAGAGAGGGATCTCTCTATATGATTTAGCTATGTTTCCAATTTTAGATATTAGGCTAGGTAAAGAAATAGGTCATTTTTGTTGTAAAAGTGTTTTGTGAATTGGTTGAGACAGTCTACACATCCATTGGGCTATGGGGTCTGTGTTTTAATAAATACGAGATACAAACCAGAAACGCGAAAGAAGACTTCTATAGGGTGAGATAATATACTCACTGGATCTTTTAGTAGCTTAAATGATGGACAGAAGAGAAGATGAGAAAGATAAATTCAACTAAGAAGCAGTTAAGAATTTTTTAATTGAAAACACCAGAAGATAAACACTAAAATCTTTTGAGTCAGAAACATGGTATCCAAGATAAATCCTGCAACATTCGTTACTCTTAAAGATCAGAATTAGAAAAAAAAATGATCACAAAGCAAGAATAACATTCAACTTAGAGAGTAAACATCACCAGTGAATACACGCAAGAATCCTGTAAAAGTGCCTCCTTTTTATTAATGGAAGATCTCTTCAAGAAGATTACAGTCTGATAGCGTCAGGGTGTGAAGATCAACAACCCCCAATACTTCGAAAGCTGAAGTATTTATAACTCAAATTACAAACATTCCTGTCATAAATGATCAGGACGTGCTACTTCTATTTTTAGCCTAATTAATTTAACAAATCTCCTAAATTTCGGAACTACTTGATGACTTGGTGAAACTGCACGCTGATTTCTGGGTAGACCGTTGATGAAGCCTTTGCACGACCTCATTTGACTGGACAGGTGACTGGACTTGGATAGCTCATCTGCTAATCGAGCAGATCGCAGAGTTCCTCCCATATGAGATGACTAGGCACAGTGACTTTGAGCAGTCTTCGATACACTTCGTCCATTTCTGTATACTTGGCGAATGTAGGCTTGGTGAGGAATATGTATCGAATCTCGTGCTGGATACTAATGTCCCACTGAAGGGCATCCAGGAATGCTTTGCCGGTAATGCTCCCTTGTATGCCAACAAACTTTGAACTGTTCTTAGACACCTCAACCAATATCTTCTTGTAATCCGGAAGTGTCATCAGTTTATCATTAATAACCTTCAGACCAGGTAGACCTTTCTTTTGGAGAGCCTCAATCTTATTGAAGAACCTTTGTACCCCCTGGTCCATGATCTGAACCTTTTCTTCCAGTTGAAGCATTAATCCTCTCTTGGTCAAAACTCTTTTGACCTCAAGGATGGTCTCTGTTCTGTCTTCGATCTTCAACTCTTCTAGCTCTTCTTTGGTCTTAGAATTGAGGAACTTGATGATATCATTCGCCTGTGTTGGCATCTCCCCCAATTCTACTATGATCTTCTCAATAGCATGTTTGCTCCTCTGGACCAACTCATTCTGCTCAAACATGATTTGGATCATGGGCCATATCTCATTTATGGACTTTGTGATGTCTGTCCATACATTCTCTTTGACCTTAGCCAAAGTATTCCCTGCCACTGTTTTCTTTCGGAGCTGCTGTAACTCCTGCTTGAGATGTTCTGTTACCTGCTTTTCCTTGGAGAGACTGGTCTGGAAGGAAGTTTTGAGTTCCTGGAGGTTCTCGACTTCCTTTTTAAGCCTGCTGATCTCTATCTCCTGCAGGTTCATCTTTTCCAGGGATTTGGCGAGGTCGACTGTCCCCTCTTGTGATGTCAATGGAGTTGCGGATGGGACTGCTGTCACTGCTGATGTGCTTGCTCCTGAAATCAGAATGGCACTCAATGGAATGACTTCCATTGGCTTCATCTGCTCCTTCTCTTTTAATAATCTCTCCATTTCATCTTCCATTTCTTTGAGCTGTGCATTCTGCTCCATGAGCAGCTTGAGCATTTCATCCTTCTCGCCTTCTTTCTCTGCTATCTCCTTCGCCTACGAGTCCTCTGTGGGTGAGAGCTTCAGGTTTTTCCTCAAGGAGGCGATGTCTGCATTCTTCTTCTTTATCATCTCCTTTGCAGATTTGACATTCGAAGGATCATAGCCGATCTTGAGGACCAGCTCCTCCAAAGTCTTGATTCTATTGTCCTTCACAAAGGATGATATCTTCTCCAACTTGAGCTGCATTTGAGCATTGTTGAGCGACACCTGCAATTTGGCTGCAGAATCGGAAGCATGCGCCAATGTATGGAATACCATCTCCCTTGTCTGCTTGTGTAGATCCATCTGATCTACTGGGTGCATGTCCTTCGTCTAGAATTCGAAGGTGGCCCTCTTGTAATCCGTGATCACCTTGGGGTCTGGTACCTGCGCCTGGAGGAAGGCCATGTGCATTCTGTCCTTTTCTGTGTCAAATGAAGACAGTAGCCTATGTTGCGTAGTCGACGTCTGCTTCTGAAACTGAGCGTAAGTACTACTGGTAAGGGTCTGGTTCTTTTTCTTGATCAGCTCGTACTTCTCGAAAATGCTCAACTTGGGCCCAGTCTTGCCTGGCTGAGTGTCCAGTGGGGAGTCTGTGGATTTCTTTCCCATTGCTGGGGTGATGTCCTTATGTAGGCTTGAGCCGAAAGGTGGAATGACAGACTTGACCACTGTGGTAGGCGGGGCTTCTTTCTCCCCCGTAGGGCCGGGAATTGTGGTTGTCTTGGGCCTCTTAGTGTGCAACTGGAAC
Organism: Picea engelmannii; assembly: GCA_009831015.1. NCBI lineage: Eukaryota > Viridiplantae > Streptophyta > Pinopsida > Pinales > Pinaceae > Picea > Picea engelmannii. Next base: position 41,044 of record ML804790.1, read on the forward strand.
TCTTCAGATGATACCTCCGTGACAGGCGGAGATAACTCTTGTCGAGGCCTTTTTTCCTTAGGGACCTGTGGCGTGGTAGTTGGTGGCACAGTGGTCTGGGGAACCTGCTGTTCCACTTCGACCAAGGTGTCAGGCACCCACACTATCTGATTGGCGAATTTTTCAATCTCGGGCTTGGACACATGAACATACAGGATGTTTTTGTTCTTCACCCGCATTTCTGATATGATCCCGCATGGATCATAGTGCCATGGGAAGCTCATAAATAACTTCATTTCTTTCAACATCCTATCAACTTCTTCCCCGACACCCCGACTGTTGCAGATGAAGGAGCCAATCTTCTCCTTGATTCGAAGCTGCTACTTTTTCTTCAATGATACGAAATGGATATCATTTGAATTCATAATCTGCCTTATGTATTCTAAAGCAAAGATTCTTACAGGAAAATATTTGGGCATCTTATACGGCGCCAGCTCGCAACCATATACTCTGATCTCGGTATGGTTTTGATACATGTACCAATCCCCGATATTTGTGTTGTCCAAGAGATGCAAGATTCTCTAGACTTCGCCATTTATTCGAGGCTCGGGCCTGCCGCTCAACATGCTTACCACAGGGTGGTAGAAAAGGTCGATGAACACCTTGAAGCTATACTCTGTGGAGTTATGCTTCAGCAAAGAGGTCCATGTTGCGACTGCCTGAGGCCTTCCATCTGCGTCCATCTTCTGCATGAAAAAACTAAATTTATCTGCTTGAAAGAAAACAAACATGTATGCCAATATAGACGAGTATCTGAACATGTCTTCCGTGCAAAAATTCATGAACTGTTCGTGAATATTGTCTGCCAAGAAGGTGCTAAAATCAAACTGGGTAGTGGGATTTTCATCAGTGGAGAAAATGGATAAAAAACCCAGAATGGGCTCATCTACCCACTGGTCGGAATAGTACCCTAGAAAAGCACAAAGGGAAGAAATGACCTGGTTTCCCTTAGTGGAGAACATGGACGACGGGTAAGGGGGATTTGTGGAAGGGAATTGAGCAGAGGTGGGAAGGAAAAGCTCGAATATTTGAGCTCTCTGGGGAAAATTCATCTTCTGATACAACTCTGTAAGGATTTCCAGGTTGAAAGGAGTCGCAGAGTCGGTACGGGGAATTTGCATCATCTGGTCTATGTCTTCTGGCGTGATGAGGAACAGGGTGTCTCTGGATGAGGAGATGACGAATCTTTGTTCAGGAATATAGTGAGCTTGACATTTAAGTGCGAACTCGGGAAAATGGTGGATCTGGGGAAAGAGGTAAAGGGGTAAATTGGACTCCCAGAGTCCAATTTCATCACTTTGGTCCAGGAACACTTCCCTGAGCCATGACTGGAGGTCTGAGAAATTGAAATCACATTTGGTATCCATGATTAATCTATCTTTGTCGACCAGTGGGATCTTGTCCAGGTCGACAGGAGGCGGGAGAAATGGATTCTCCTCTCCTTCTGCTTGTCTGGGCTTTGGCGCCATTTCTGCAACAATACCTGCAATAAACACAAAGTTAGTGGGGTCGACTGATTGTGGATGAGGGCGACGGAACGTAACAGAGGAGTAAGCTATGAGTTTCTCTGGTGCGATGGGTGAATAGCGAAAGTAGGGGAAATAACGATAGTTTTATTTAAAATGGGGTCGGTTGGGCGTGGGAGACAGGCCAGCTGGATAACGGATAGGTTATCCAGTAATAAATGGAAAACGGGCCACTTGGGGGTGAGATGGCAGGTGACGGTGGCTGAAAAATACGAACGGGTGATGTGGCGGCTAGGGATTGGAGGTAAAAGTCGCAACAAGGGGCTGGTCATGAGTGAAAGGGGGTAGGGGACTGACATTAGTTATAGGATGGGACATAACTCGGGAACAAGTGGACCAAGTGGAACCAGTGGAAGATGACGTCCATAAGTGACGGGGGGCTGTCATATAGCATATGGTGACGGGACTTTGGGATCAATAGATTTATGCCACATATGACAAGGGGCCCGCCAGAGGGAGATAACCATTCTGGACCCCCCCCCCCCTCGGTTAAAAGCAGATCATCCGGGGGGGTCCAAAATCCATTTTGGGCCATTGATCTACCCGCCTGTTTCTGAGCCGTAGATCCAAGCGCGCTCTTTATCACTCATTCCGGACCCCCCCCTTCCATTAAAGGCAG
>ML804790.1:43267-56794 GCA_009831015.1 Picea engelmannii
CCAATCTGGACCGTTGATTTAAGTGCTCGTCCCTAGGCCGTCCATATGTGTGCAAGTCTTATTACCGATTTCGGACCCCCCCCTTCCATTAAAGGCAGAACGGACGGGGGGGTCCGTAATCCAATCTGGACCGTTGATTTAAGCGCTCGTCCCTAGGCCGTCCAGATGTGTGCAAGTCTTATTACCGATTCCGGACCCCCCCCCCCGGGGTTAAAAACAGAATGGTCGGGGGGGTCCGGAATGCTCTGTGCACCGTGGATCTGGGCGTCGTGATCAGGATCGTCAGTATGTGCAGAGAGTATAAATGGGGAGCAGAAAAGCACATGTGCTGGGAAAACTTAGGATAAATGCGTTTTTATGGGTTTTTCCCCAAATTTTCAAATAAACACCACCAAGGGACTTCGACCAAACTATCTTTTAAGCATTTGAAACATGGTGCAATCCTTACATCAAGCTGGCTTTATTGGAACGAAGCAACAGTGCCACTAACCTATGTTCTAACCTAATTTCCTATGACAGTTAACCCAGATTAAACTGTTGGGTTAAGAAATTACTCTACCCTAGGGCTATCTGACCAGGATTAGACAGTCTGGCCAGATTTATTCACTAATCTAACCTAGACAGTTTGGCTAAGATTAAACTATTTAGCCAAATCATTCACTACCCTATCAACATCAAATTTAAAAAGAACTTGGCCATGCTTGAAAGATATGGACCAAGTTACTATTATTGCATGGGGATTTTATTGCAATTCTTTTATGCCCTCTTTTTCTTTCTTTCTTTTTTCTTTTTCTTTTCTTTTCTCAAATTATTTGCAGAATGAAAAATCATTTGTCAACAAAAACACTAAAGACAGATAATATCCCAGTCACCAGTTGATCCTATAACTTATAGGGTGATAACAGTATGGAAGGTATTGGTGAACTCCAGAATTGCTTGGCCCCTCTCTTGCCGCAGTGTGGTCCATTTCATGTATTGGTCCTCATAGTTGCAAATAGGGTAATATTGTTCCTTTACCGCATGCACAAAAAAATCCCAAGTGGGCTCAGCCCCATATATTCTAGACTCCTCTGTGAAACTTTGCTCCCAGTAAGTTTCCCACCAATGTTTGACATGGGGGAGATATTTAAGGAGTGCGAAGGTGATCTTTTCTTTATCGGAAAAATTGTGAACAGAGAAATAACCTTCTAGCAGATTTAACCATTTGTCTAGGGCATCCGCATCTATATGACCTTCAAATATAGGAATATCAAAATTGACCTGTACCTTAAAAGTCGAGGTGCCTCCAAAGTGACTGCTTGATGAATATGCACTTGTTTCTATCGGTAGGCATTGAAGGATGTGGGGAAAATTCTCCATCATTTCATCCCTTTGTTGCGTGAGAGCTTGATCAAGCAACAGACTGATAGGATCATCTGCTCCGTCGTTTTTATTTTCCTCTGCCATTGAGGTTTTCTTGGGCGTGTGAGAGAGATTGTCCTCAAGAGAGACAAGCTCAAGACCTAACTTGCTATACTCGGACCTCATCGGGGAGATGCACTGAAAAACGATCAAGAGCAGCTTGCTCTGATACCACTGATCCAGATTATTTTCGGCACAAAATGAGAGTGGACATATAATAAATAAATTCACAGAGATATCGCAAATATCCAATAATATAACATAAATGTATCATAGATGCAACCATAAACACAGGGATACAATAATACACAATTTATATTAATGAAATAAATGTACAGAGACTGTAAAAATACAAAGTGAAAGACTCGCTAGAATGGTGGCATCTTATCTCTGAGAAGAGATGCGACGACTACTCGCATTCGCAAGAAGATGATTACAATGAGGCTCTGAAGGCCTTTTTACAATAAATAGGAATGCCCAAAACCCTATACATCCAAAAACCTAACCCTAGGCAATGAAGCGCCAAAAGTAATGTGGGCCACATTTGGGTAAGTTAGTACATCAACTTCCCGGGGTCGTAACTTATGCATACGATCTCTAGTTTAGGCGTATGATAGCCTGTTGGAAAGGTATCATCAAGGAGATTCATTTTGGGGGATCAATAAAGTCTTAGGTTGTAATGGAGAATCTCTATCCATAAAAACCTTCATTTAGGCCCTCAAAATGGCCCCGGAAGTAAAAAACTGCTAAAAATAGTAAATTGCCAAAATTGTCAGAAAACTGTTTTGAGCTAGTTGGAAAAGGTGTGTGGTCACCGATATCCACCTAGATCAATACTCCCTCCTTAGGAAACAATGGTCTCCATTGCGTTGAGTGCCCAGGGGAGAGGAAAAAACGTTTGTTGAATCTGAATCTTGGCCAGCTGCTTGCCTTGCTGGAGATGTCGCACTGCTCGGTTTGTGGAAGGCTATCACGAGCATGTGGATGGAAGGGTTGGAATATTTTAGCCAGTCTGGATACATGATATTATTTTGTGCATAAGGAATCTTAACACTTTTCTACAATTATGTCGACCTGCTTCTTTTGGATAGAAGGTTCTTGGGTCGAGGATGTAGTGGTTGCAATATCCTTTTGTTCACCTTCTAAACAGATTGTGAAGAAACTGAATTTTGTAGTATGAGATACTACCTTGTGACACTTTTTAGGTGGAACAATATTCAGAACTACCTCTGGTATTTTCTAGAGATGACCCCCTAGAGAAACAATGCCACTGCAAGGTCGAGACTCATAAACAACATGGCACTTCCACATATATGGTTGACCCAAAAGAACATCACAGACATCCAGTGGGGAAACATCACATAATACCTCATTCTTGAAGGGATGGATTCTGTATGACAATTGACACTGCTGGTGACACACACATATTATCCTTGGCGAAGCCACTCGATGTTGTATGGCTGCAGGTGTGGTGTTGTCGACAATCCCAACTGTTTGATGACCTCTGTTGAGATGAGGTTCTTATGGCTTCTGCTATCAACAATAAAATGCAGCGGGGTCCCCTTCACCCACACCCGTGAATAAAAAAGGCACTCCCCCTCTTCAGGATCTGTTGGTTCTTCTGGTTGAATTGTTGTGGTCATGACAATAGCAGTGGGGTCTATGCCAATGATCTTTCCTTTACCAGTATTTTTAGAATCATTTTTTGAATCAGGGTTCGGCTCCTTGTCTTTGATCTCAGCCACTAATGACTGTTTTGAGCGACATTCATTGGTGTTGTGCCAGGGGATTTTGTGGAAATCACAACATTTTCCGGTATCCTTCTTTGTCTTTCCGTGAACCTTCTTTTCCTGTGGCTTGGACTGGTTTTCGGGAGACTGTTTGTTAGGGCCATCATTGTGATACTTTGGTTGTTGCAAATTTGCAGACCTGAACTCCCGTTTGTTCTAGTGCTCAATTTTTTGCTCGATTTTAACAACATATTGATAAGCAACACTGAGTGATGAGATATCCAGAAAATCCATTTCAGTTTGGATGTATCTATGTAGAGCCCCAAGGTAATTCAGAACCAAATGTCATTCGAAGTCTTTGATACCTAGCTTGGTGCACAAGGTATGGAAGGTATTGGTGAACTCCAGAACTGCTTGGCCCCTCTCTTGCCACAGTGTGGTCCATCTCATGTACTGGTCCTCATAGTTTCCAACAGGGTAATACTGTTCCTTTACCACATCCAAAAAAAAATCCCAAGTGGGCTTGACCCCATATATTCCAGACTCCTCTGTGGAAATTTTCTCCCAGTAAGTTTCCCACCAATGTTTGACACATGGGAGAGATTTAAGGAGTGCGAAGGTGATCTTTTCTCTGTCAGAAAAATTGTGAACAAAGAAATAACCTTCTAGCAGATTTAACCATTTGTCTAGGGCATCCGCATCTATCTGACCTTCAAATATAGGAATATCAAAATTGACCTATAACTTAAAAGGCGAGGTACCTCCAAAGTGGCCACTTGATGAAGATGCGCCTATTGCTATTGGTAGGAATTGAAGCTTGCTCAAGCAACAGACTGATAGGATCGTCTGCTTCGTCGTTTTTATTTTCTTCCGCCATTGAGGGTTTCTTGGGTGTGCAAGAGAGATTTTCCTCAAGAGAGACAAGCATGAGACCCAACTTGATATACTCGGACCTCATAGGGGACATGCACTGAAAAATGATCAAGAGCAGCATGCTCTGATACCATTGATCCAGATTATTTTCAGCACAAAATGAGAGCGGAGATATAATAAATAAATGCATAGAGATATCACAGATATCCAATAATATAACATAAATGTATCAGAGATAAGTGTACAGAGACTATAAAAATACAGAGTGAAAGAATCGCTAGAATGGTGGTAGCTTATCTCTGAGTAGAGATGTGACGGCTACTCGCATTCGCAAGAAGATGATTACAATGAGGCTCTGAAGGAATTTTTATAATAAACAGGAATTCCAAAAACCCTAGACATCCAAAAACCTAACCCTAGGAGATGAAGCGCCAAAAGTCATGTGGGTCCCGTTTGGGTAAGTTAGTACATCAACTTCCCGGGGTCGTAACTTATGCATACAATCTTCGTTTTAGGCGTATGATAGCCCGTTGGAAAGGTATTGCCGAGGAGATTAATTTTTGGGGCTCAATAATGATTTTGGATATCCTTAAGAAGCTTGATCCCAAAAAACCTTCATTTAGGCCCTCAAAATGGTCCCGGAAGTTAAAAACTGCTAAAAATAGTAAATTGCCAAAATTGCCAAAAACCTGTTTTGAGCCAGTTGGAAAAGGTGGGTGGCCACCGATATCCACCTGCATCAATCCTCCCTCAGGAAGTAGTGGTCTTCATTGCGTTGAGTGCTTGGGGGAGAGGAAAAAGCGTTCTCTGAATCTGAATCTTGGTGAGCTGCTTGCCTTGCTAGAGATGTCACGCTGCTCAGTTTTTGGAAGGTTATCACGAACATGTGGCTGGAAGGGTTGGACCTTTTTAACCAGTCTAGATACATGAGATTCTTTTGTGTAGAAGGAATCTTTACACTTTGCTACAATCTTTTCGACCTTCTTCTGTTGGATAAAAGGTGCTTCTGTTGGATAGAAGGTGCTTGGGTTGAGGATGTAGTGGTTGCAGTATCCTTTTGTTCACCTTTTGAATAGATTGTGAAGAAGCTGAATTTTGTAGTATGAGATACTACCTTGTGGTACTTTGTAGGTAGAACAATAGTCGGAACTACCTCTGGTATTCTGTAGAGATGACCCCCCATAGAAATAATGACACTGCGGGGTCGAGACTCATAAACAACATGGCGCTTCCGCATATATGGTTGGCCTAAGAGAATATCACAGACATCCAGTGGGGCCATATCACATAATACCTCATCCTTGAAGGGATGGATGCTGTATGAAAATTGACACTGCTGACTTACACAAAGATCTTGTCCTTGGTGGAGCCACCCGATGTTGTATGGCTGCGGGTGTGGTGTTGTCGATAATCCCAACTGTTTGACGACCTCTGCTGAGATGAGGTTCTTATTGCTTCCGCTATCAACAATAAAATACAGTGGGGTCCCCTTCACCCACATCCGTGAATGAAAAAGGCGCTTCCTCTCTTCAGGATCTGTTGGCTCTTCTGGTTGAATTGATGTGGTCGCGACAATAACAGTGGGGTCAGCGTCAATGACTTGTTCTTTACCAGTATTTCCAGAATCAGATTCTGAATCAGACTTAGACTCCTTGTCTTTGATCTCGACCACCAATGAATTTTTTGAGTGACCTTCATTGGTGTTGTGCCAGGGGATTTTTTGGAAATCACACCATTTTTCGGTGTCCTTCTTTGTCTTCCCGTGACCCTTCTTTTCCTGTGGCTTGGACTAGTTTTCAAGAGAGTTTGTTAAGGTCGTCTTTGTCATACTTTGGTTGCTGCGGATTTGCAGACCCAAACTCCCATTTGTTCTGGTGCTTAAATTTCTGCTCGTTTTTAATACCATATCGATAAGGAACACCGAGTGATGAGATTTCCAGAAAATCCATTTCAGTTTGGATGTATCTGTGTAGAGCCCCATGATATTTCAGAACCAAATGTCATTTGGAGTCTTTGATACCCATCTTGGTGCGCAAGGTATGGAAGGTATTGGTGAACTCCATAACTAATTGGCCCCTCTCTTGTCGTAGTGTGGTCCATCTCATGTATTGGTCCTCATAGTTGCCAACAGGGTAATACTGTTCCTTATCGCATCCACAAAAAAATCCCAAGTGGTCTCGGCCCCATATATTCCAGACTCCTATGTGGAACTTTTCTCTAAGTAAGTTTCCCACCAATGTTTGACACGGGGGAGATATTTAAGGAGTGTGAAGGTGATCTTTTCTCTGTCGAAAAAATTGTGAACAGAGAAATAACCTTCTAGCAGATTTAACCATTTGTCTAGGGCATCCGCATCTATCTAACCTTCAAATATAGGAATATAAAAATTGACCTGTACCTTAAAAGGTGATGTGCCTCCAAAGTGGTCGCTTGATGAAGATGTGCCTGTTTCTATCGATAGGAGTTGAAGGATGTGGGAAAAATTCTCCGTCATTTTGTCCCTCTGTCGCGTAAGAGCTTGCTCAAGAAACAAACTGATAGTATCGTCTGCTCGGTCGTTTTTCTTTTCTTTCTGCATTGAGGGTTTATTGGGTGTGCGAGAGCGATTGTACTCAAGAGAGACAAGATCGAGACCCAACTTGTTATATTCGGACCTCGTCGGGGACATGCACTGAAAAACGATCAAGAGCAACCTACTCTGATACCACGAATCTGGATTATTTTCGGCACAAAATGAGAGTGGAGATATAATAAAGAAATGCACAAAGATATCGCGGATATCCAATAATATAACCTAAATGTATAAAATATGCAACCATAAACGCAGAGATGCAGTAATAAACGATTTCTATTAATGAAATAAATGTATAGAGACTATAAAAATACAGAGTGAAAGACTCTCTAGAATGGTGACAACTTATCTCTGAAAAGAGATGTGAAGACTACTCGCATTCACAAGAAGATGATTACAATGAGGCTTTGAAGGCATTTTTAAAATAAACAAGAATTCCCAAAACCCTATACATCCAAAAACCTAACCCTAGGAGATGAAGCGCCAAAACTCATGTGGGCCCCCTTTGGGTAAGTTAGTACATCAACTTCCCGAGGTCGTAACTTATGCATACGATATCCGTTTTAGGCGTATGATAGCTCATTGGAAATGTATCACCACGAAGATTCAATTTGGGGTATCAATCATGGCTTAGGCTATCATTCAAAAGCTCGATCCCAAAAAACCTTCATTTAGGCCCTCCAAATGGCCCCGGAAGTTAAAAACTGCTAAAAATAGTAAGTTGGCAAAATTGTCAGAAAACTGTTTTGAGCCAGTTGGAAAAGGTGGGTGGCCACCGATATCCACCAGGATCAATCCTGCCTCCTTAGGAAGCAATGGTGTCAATTGCATTGAGTGCCCGGGGGAGAGGAAAAAGTGTTTGCTGAATCTGAAGCTTGGTGAACTGCTTGCCTTGCTGGAGATGTTGCACTGCTCGTTTTGTGGAAGGCTATCATGAGCATGTGGTTGGAAGGGTTGGTCCTTTTTAACTAGTATGGATACATGAGATTATTTTGTGCAGAAGGAATCTTTACACTTCGCTACAATCTTGTCGACCTGCTTCTGTTGGATAGAAGGTGCTTGGGCCGAGGATGTAGTGGTTGTAGTATCCTTTTGTTCACCTTTTGAATAGATTGTGAAGAAGCTGAATTTTGTAGTATGAGATACTACCTTGCGACACTTTTTAGGTGGAACAATAGTCGGAACTACCTCTGGTATTCTATAGAGATGACCCCCAAGAGAAACAATGACACTGCGGGGTCGAGACTCATAAATAACATGGCGCTTATACATATATGGTTGGCCCAAGAGAACATCACATACATCTAGTGGGGAAACATCACATAATACCTCATCCTTGAAGGGATGGATGCCGTATGACAATCGACACTGTTGGCTAACATGAATATCTTGTCCTTGGCGAAACCACCCGATGTTGTATGGTTGCAGGTGTGGTGCTGTCGACAATCCCAACTGTTTGAGGACCTTTGTTGAGATGAGGTTCTTCTGGCTTCTGCTATCAACAATAAAATGCAGCGGATTCCCCTTCACCCACATCTGTGAATGAAAAATATGCCCCCCCTCTTTAGTATTCGTTGGTTGTTTTGGTTGAATTGTTGGACTTGTGACAATAGCAGTGGGGTCTGCATCAATGATCTGTCCTTTACCAGTATTTTCAGAATCAAATTTTGAATCAGGGTTCGACTCATTGTCTTTGATCTCGACCACCAATGACTGTTTTGAGCGACATTCATCAGTGTTGTGCCAGGGGATTTTGTAGAAATCACACCATTTTCTGGTGTCCTTCTTTGTCTTCTCGTGACCCTTCTTTTCCCGTGGCTTGAGCCTTGGACTGGTTTTTGGGAGACTGTTTGTTAGGGGCGTCTTTGTTATACTTTGGTTGTTGCAGATTTGCAGACCTGAACTCCTATTTTTCCTGGTGCTTATATTTCTACTCGATTTTAATATCATATCGATAAGCAACACCGAGTGACGAGATGTCCATAAAATCCATTTCAGTTTGGACGTATCTATGTAGAGCCCCATAGTATTTTAGAACCAAATGTCGTTTGGAGTCTTTGATACCTAGCTTGGTGCGCAAGGTATGGAAGGTATTAGTGAACTCTATAATTGCTTGGCCCCTCTCTTGCCGCAGTGTGGTCCATCTCATGTACTGGTCCTCATAGTTGCCAACAGGGTAATACTGTTCCTTTACCACATCCACAAAAAAATCCCAAGTGGGCTCGACCCCATATATTCCAGACTCCTTTGTGGAACTTTGCTCCCAATAAGTTTCCCACCAATGTTTGACATGGGGGAGAGATTTAAGGAGTGCGAAGGTGAGATTTTCTCTATCGAAAAAATTGTGAACAGAGAAATAACCTTCTAGCATATTTAACCATTTATCTAGGGCATCCACATCTATCTGACCTTCAAATATAGGAATATCAAAATTGACCCGTACCTTAAAAGGCGAGGTGCCTCCAAAGTGGTCGCTTGATGAAGATGCGCCTATTTCTATCGGCAGGCGTTGAAGGATGTGAGAAAAATTCTCCATCATTTTGTCCCTCTGTCGCGTGAGAGCTTGCTCAAACAACAAACTGATAGGATCGTCTGCTCCGTCGTTTTTATTTTCTTTCACCATTGAGGGTTTCTTGGGTGTGTGAGAGAGATTTTCCTCAAGAGAGACAAGATTGAGACTGAACTCGCTATACTCGGACCTCGTCGGGGACATGCACTGAAAAACAATCAAGAGCAACCTGCTCTGATACCACTGATCCAGATTATTTTCGACACAAAATGAGAGCGGAGATATAATAAAGAAATGCATAGAGATATCGCGGATATCCAATAATATAACATAAATGTATCAGATATGCAACCATAAACACAGGGATACCGTAATACACGATTTCTATTAATGAAACAAATGTACAGAAACTGTAAAAATACAGAGTAAAAGACTCGCTAGAATGGTGGCATCTTATCTCTGAGAAGAGATGTGACGACTACTCGCATTCGTAAGAAGATGATTACAATGAGGCTCTGAAGGAATTTTTATAATAAACAGGAATGCCCAAAACCCTAAACATCCAAAAACCTAACCCTAGGAGATGAAGCGACAAAAGTCATGTGGGCCCCATTTGGGTAAGTTAGTACATCAACTTCCCGAGGTCGTAACTTATGCATATGATCTCCGTTTTAGGCGTATGATAGACCGTTGGAACGTTATCGTAGAGGAGATTCATTTTGGGGGCTCAATCATGCATTCAACTATCATTGAGAATATATATCTCGAAAAACCTTCATCTAGGCCCTCAAAATGGTCCTGAAAGTTAAAAATTGCTAAAAATAGTAAACTGCCAAAATTGCTAGAAAACTGTTTTGAGCCAGTTGGAAAAGATGGGTGGCCACTGATATCCACTTGGATCAATCCTCCCTCATTAGGAGGAAATGATATACATTTATTTAAGTGCCCGGGGGAGAGGAAAAAGCGTTTTCTGAATCTGAATCTTGCTGAGCTGCTTGCCTTGCTGAAGACGTCGAGCTGCTCGGTTTTTGGAAGGATATCACGAGCATGTGGCTGGAAGGGTTGGACCTTTTTAACCAGTCTAGATACATGATATTATTTTGTGTAGAAGGAATATTTACACTTTTCTATAATCTTGTCTACCTGCTTGTGTTGGATAGAAGGTGCTTGGGCCAAGGATGTAGTGGTTGCAGTATCCTTTTGTTCACATTTTGAATAGATTGTAAAGAAGCTGAATTTTGTAGTATGAGATACTACCTTGTGGCACTTTTTAGGTGGAACAATAGTTAGAACTACCTATGGTATTCTGTAGAGATGACCCCCCAGAGAAACAATGACAATGCGGGGTTGAGACTCATAAACAACATGGCACTTCCACACATATGGTTGGCCCAAGAGAACATCACAGACATCCAATGGGGAAACATCACATAATACCTCATCCTTGAAGGGCTGGATGCCGTATGAAAATCGACACTACTGTATGATACAAAGATATTGTCCTTGGTGAAGCCACCCGATTTTGTATGGATACGGGTGTGGTGTTGTCGACAATCCCTAGGAGATGAAGCACCAAAAGTCATGTGGGCCCCATTTGGGTAAGTTAGTGCATCAACTTCCTGGGGTCGTAACTTAAGCATACGATCTCCGTTTTAGGCGTATGATAGCCTGTTGGAAAGGTATCGTCGAGGAGACTCATTTTTGAGGCATGAATTTGGCTATAATTGAGAAGTTCGATCCCAAAAACCTTCATTTAGGCCCTCAAAATTACCCCGGAAGTTAAAAATTGCTAAAAATAGTAAATTGCCAAAATTGCCAAAAAATTGTTTTGAGGCAGTTTGAAAAGGTGGGTGGCCACCGATATCCACCTGGATCAAGTATACCCTTCCATAATCCATAAGGTGCTTTTTTTTTTGTTGACTCTGAATTTCCCTTTATTCAAAATGTAGACTACGGTTTTAACTACCTCTCTCCAAAACTTATCTGATAAATTAGATTTATTATAATTTTTCTATCCATCTCTTGTATGGTTCGATTCTTCCTTTCTACCACTCCATTATGTGTTGGAAAATTCGGTGAATAGGAAGCGTAAGCTTTTCATTGATGGCAAGTACAACATTGAAGATGATAGGCAAACATAAGACAAGTTCAGAGAGGTGAATGATCGAAAGCAGTGAGTGCACGCAGCAAGAGCCGTTAGATTTGGTGCAGAGTTACCGACAGCCGTCGGATCTGCGGAAGTTGCATGGAGGATAAGTTCCCATGAAAAAGAGGAGAGGCTTCATCGGAGAATCGAGAATCGGATTTTCACGAGTCTCGTGCACAATTACAACGAAAACTCCGAAATCGCGATATGCGATTTCATGATTTGATCTCAGCCGTTAAAGCAAGCATGAGATATGGACCGTTGATTTTCTTCATCGGAGAATCGGGGATCGGGATTTTATAATGTCCAATTCACTTGACATCGAAAACTCTGAAATCACGATATGCGATTTCGCGATTTGATCTCAGCCGTTAAAGCAAGCATGAGATATGGACCGTTGATTTTCTTCATTGAAGAATTAGGGATCGAGATTTTATAATGTTCAATTCACTTGACATCAAAAACTCCGAAATCGTGATATGCGATTTCGCGATTTGATCGTAGCCGTTAAAGAAACATGTGATCTAGACCGTTGATCCAACTCACGACAGCAGACCACGTCAGCTAGGGACACGTGGCACAACCAGGGAATGACAGGTGTCAGGCAGATTCAACACTTCAGGCACATGTAAGTCACGAATCAGAGTGACACATGGCAGGATCTAACACGTGTCAAACCACGTGTGACGTCAGCAGAGGCATCGACGATCGGGACTTTGAAATGACAAAGTCACTTGACATCGAAAGTCTCGAAATCCTAGAGGGATCGGGACCGTCCATTTGAGGGACAGGTGTCGAAGATCAAGGCATCGTCAGCATTTTGTTCATCGGGAAATCGGGAATCTCGTTGACAAGAGTTTTGTGCAAGTCAGAATCGCGATCCGCAAAACCCCGATGAGTGGGGGCCAGCTGTCAGCACAGCAGAGCAGGAGGACGGAGGCGTAGTGGAGGCCGACTGTCATCGTAACGAAGCGTCGGGATTTGGACGATCGGGTTTTGGTATTGACAAGAACATTGAACATCAAACATCGTGAAATCGCGATACGCGATTTCCCGATAAGGCATGTAGACTGTGGGCCACCCAGGAGTCAGTGGAGGACAGGTGTAAGGAGTATAAACGAAGTCGGGAATCAACATATCGCGGGTCCAAGGGGCGTATGCACATTATCATTGTAAACCACGAAACCCCGACGAGAGGTATGGTGGCAGTCACATGATAGCTGGTCACATGGACCATTGTGTAGTCAGAAGGGGCTAAAGCTCGGGAAAGGAGCACATCGGGGATCGGAGAATCGGGGGTTACGAGTACATGTGCATATCGACACTGAAAGTGCCAAAACCCGATTTAAAAGGAAAGAATAATGAAGAATATCCAATGGTGAGGATAAGATTTGAATGTGATCGGAGGGTTACTGTCCTTCCACGCACACTTAACATTTTCAGTTACACATCTGTTAGTAAAACTCATGATTGCAAATTAGTTGTCGATTGTTGGCGTTTCGGTTGGCTGGACAGTTGTCGTCAGTTTTCCCAAGGAGTTGGGAAGTTGAACCGTTGTGCCCGTGTGCATAAAAGGAGATGAAACAAACTGTGTTGGGTTGGCTGTTCTGAATGGAAAAAGAACGAAACAGTGAGAAAGGAGAAAGGAGAAGATGCTGAGCATGAAATTTCAATATATATATACAGAATGAAATGAAATGTAAAGGAGAAACAAAGCAGAATGATAGGTAGAGCAGATGAAGAGAAGAATGATAGAAGAATTTGATGCAGAGCAACCTGTTGAGGAAGAGAAGAATTGCAGAACAATTTGTTGAAGATCAGATTTACAGAACAGAGTAAAAATGGTAAGAAGTGATTTATCTGCATAAGTTGTCTGTGTATTCATTATTTCATATTTAAGGGTGGTTGGGAGGTGCTCGGGAGGACTGTTGTCCTCAAAGGTTCAAGTGGGAGCTTGAACACATGAAGTTGTAGCTTCCATCTGGTTGTAGCCAGAGAAACTAGGGTGGCAGGGTGGTGCTAGGGAGAACAAGAGTTCTCTGTTATGTAGGTTGGAGCCTGTGTAACCAGAAGTTTGTGCTTCCATCCAGTTGGTGCTGGAATATTCAGGGAGTTGGTGCTTCCTTTTAGTGGGTGCTAGAGAAACAAGAGAATTGGTGCTCTCAAACAAGTTGCAACTTGTAAAAGAGAGGTAGCAGCCTCACATTGAGTTGGTGCTCAATTGTAAATGATGTACAGAACTGAAAAAGACTGCCTATCATTTCGAAGAAGAAGAGGTTTTCTCCCTTTATGGGTT
>ML804790.1:63434-101958 GCA_009831015.1 Picea engelmannii
TTAGTATTTCCAACATTATGTTGTGGATTTCTTGTAGCTGAAAAATTCCTCTTTATTCCATGAAGCTCACAAAACTCTTCAAATTCATTTGAGATAAATTCCTATGTCTGATATCAAGCACTTCATTTTCAAATTAGTTTCATTTTCAACCAAGTCTTTGAATGCTTTGAACTTCTCAAACACTTTATATTTTTCTTTTACAAATGTAACCCATGTCATTTTAGAGTAATCATTAATATGAAACATAAGCAATTTTCACCTTGTATACTTTATGTTTTTGTAGGGCCACAAAGATCTATATGAATGAGTTCCAATTGCTTCATATACTTTATGTTTTTGTAGGGCCACAAAGATCTATATGAATGAGTTCCAATTGCTTCATATACTTTATGTTCTTGTAGGGCCACAAAGATCTATATGAATGAGTTCCAATTGCTTCATTGTTGAGTAATCCTTTTATTTGAAGCTTTCTCTTTTATGTTTCCCATGTTGACATTGCTTGCAAAGAGTGTTTCAAGGATTAACAATCTTTGGCATATCTCTCACTTCTTGTTTGGTGTTGATTTTTATTAGATTATCAAAGTTTATATCACCCATTCTTCTATGCCATAACCAAATCTCATATAATGGCCCCATATATCATTTTTTCCCCTTGATATCATTGAGGATATATACATTATTTGAGTTTCTATATTCATTTTCCACTAATATTCTTGATCATTTCTTCCTTATCTCATGGCCTTGAGAATCAAATGTGAGAGTGTGTCCTTGATCACACATTTGACTAACACTAAGAATATTATGTTCCAAACCTTCAACATACATGACATTCTCTATTTTAGTCTTTCCATTGTTAAGACTAAGAGTACCTTTTCCGGCTATCCTTGTGATAACATTTTCTCCAAATGTTACACTACCTTCGTTTACTTCCTTCAAAATGTGAAACTTGTTCTTGTACCCTACCATGTGGCTTGAACATCCACTATCAATGTACCATCTGTTTCCTTTGTTTTGAGCATGAAGGGAATTTTGCACAAGCGTATATTCGTCCTTCTACTTTTCTTGCCCATGATTCCTTTTCCAAACTCCCGTGGATTCTTTATTTTTTGGGGGAAGGGTATCTTATTCCTTGTTTTTTCTAGAAGTTTCCACTGGGCCACTTCTACAAAAACATGCTATTTTCTCATAGTTGTTGCACTTATAATAGAGAATATTGTAATAAAATAATGAAGCAAATGAATTATAGTTTCTATTTGAGAACCCATAAGTACTTATGTTTTTGTTCCATACATGATTATTTCTTGCATATCTATACAATCTATTGATTTATGACCAATGTGATTAAAAGAAAAAATGAACAAGGAAATATTTTTGGTACTGAGTTGTGTGAGGCCATCTTGGAGGGAAATATCTTCTTAATATGTCCTTGTTGTATTTGGGAGGAATACCAATTTTCTGTAGAACAACATTTTCTCTCTTCTTGATGTCTTCATCATTGATGGAGCTTTTGAGTACATCAACATGGATTTTATATTTTCCTTCATTTACTTTATTTGGTGGCTCTATAGATTTTTAATCTTCTTTGGTAGTCATCTGACTCTTATCATAACTAAGACTAATTTTAATGAGTGGCTATTTTTGGTGTTCGATGATATCATCTAATATTTTGGTGTTCTTTTCAAACTTCAAGATTCTATTCAACTAACCAATTGAATTTTACATTTCCTTTCTTAAGGAAACAATTCCAGCTTCTAGTTTCTCACAATTTCCTTCCTTTTCTTCAGTTGGATTCTCACCACTTCTTTCGTCCCATTTTCCTCTTCTAGTTAAATATTTAGGCAGATAATAGTCTTCTTAGTTTCTTCAAGGTTTTGTGACTTTTTTTCTTTTGCATCACGATCCTCCTCTTCATATTTCTGTAGTTGATCCTTTTGTTTCAAATTCGTTTTCTTAAGATTCTTTATTTTTCTTAAGGCACAAATGAGTTCCTCTTCAAGATCTAATTCTACATCTATTTTGGCATTTTTTTCCTCTTTTGAATCCATCATTTATTTCCCTTTGTATACATTTTCTGAAGTATAAGTTTCCATTGCCATGTGTGCTCCCTAGATCTACCTTCAAGTGGTTAGATTGTTGAATCCAAGGGAACTGGCTCTGATACCAATTTTTGAGCACACACTTATACTGAGAGTGGGAAGCAAATCAATATAAGACAATATTTTACTTTTCAAGCATTCATCAACCGTACAAAAACAATCACATATGAGATCTAGTGACTGTAGAACATGGAACATGAGATTTATGTGGAAATACTTTCGGGAGAAAACCACCTAAATTCTCTTTATAATTATTTGTAGGCACTAACCTACTATTAAAAATATTTGTAGTTACCAACCTGTTGGAGATATTACACACTCACGTAGTAATTATTTTTCCAAGCTTTTAGGGATTTCTAGTGACCGAGAGGGTCTCCTATTTTTTAGGAGATTCCCTAAAAATTAGGGTGCTTCCTAAAAGGTAGGGAACATTTTCACTTCAGTTACGACTTCATTTCATCCATCGTTGATCTTAGTTGACTCTTGGAATATAAATCATACCTCTTTTCCCTAGATTTTAGGGCATGAGGGCACACTTCCTTTGCATGAATGCACTATTCTTGGTATCTACACTTGTCACAAAGTTAAATTGTTTCCTCTTAAACAGTGAACTGAGACTAACTTGTAGTTGACTCCCGTTATAGTGATTTAGTGTCTATATTTCCTTTAGATCACTCGTATGGCGCATGGCACATGCACTCCATAAGATTGGTGTATGTACCCCCTAATATTGGTGCAATGCTTCTTTGGGAGTACTTATATGCATGCGTGTTACTCATTCATCATGTGATGTTGTGATTAATATATTTTATCATTATTTCTCTCATTATTCTCTCTCTCTCTCTCTCTCAATTCTCTTTAAAGTTTTATGTGATTCTCTCTCTCTCTCTCTCTCTCAAGTTTTATTTGATTTTCTCTAGCTAGGTTCGTTGTGAATGGTTTTAGGGTTTTCACCCAAACTTCCCATAGGTTGCTATAAGAAAGGCACATATGAATTTTGTGTAGGGTCAGGAGGAGATTTAGTCGGAAAGGATGTAATCAACACATGCTATTATTCTCACACCATACAATTATGTTGATTCGAAGCCAAGGATTTTGCATCAACTCAAGGATCAATGATTATACCGATTGACAATGGCAATAGAAGTAGAGTCTGATTCTCTAGAAGGGAAACATGATTTTCTAATAGACAATATATGGCTTCATAATGTATTTTATTGTTTATTTCTCCTAAAATTCAGTATCTTGTCGAATCACTCTCAACTCCAGGAAAAGCATGGACCAACTTGGAGGTCCTATTTGGGATACAGGAATATTGTGAACGCATAAAAGAAATTGATAATATATATCCAACAAAAAATCCACGAGAAGAACAAGCCTCTTAGTTTGAAGATCCTTCTACACAAGTATCTACACATCCTTTTGTTCCATTTATTTGAGATGATGTCTACTCTATTTCATATCTATTTTTCGAATCAAATTCAAAAAGTGATGGAAATATAGATGACAAGCCATAATAGATTCCCAAGTGGACGCATTCCAACCTACATGGAGTAGTTGACCTTATGGGATATCCACCAGATAAAAGGAGGACAAGATTCCAATTTGAGGAGCCTTCTCATTCACTTGCAACTATTGAACCAATGATGCACATGCTTTTCTATAATGTTCCCAAGCCAATTTTTTTGCTGGAAACACTAACTGTTCACTGTCTACTGTTGTTTGGATGTGTTTATGTAGGTTTTCTCATGAAGTTGCGTATAGGGTTTATATGTTTCATTCTCAAAGAATGTAGACATAGATCTGAAGATACATCATAAAGAAAAACAAGATATAACAAGAGACACCAGTATAGAACCAAATAACACATATCTGACCTTTATTTAGATAATATAGAGAATCTGGTACAAAAGATCTGCAGATCTGGAAGAATATCAAATAAAGATTCTAGCTAGAATAAGCACTACTACAAAATTCTCAAGATTGAATATATAAGCCTCCCAAGGCTAGATAATAAGTTGAATCTCGATACAAGATTAACTTCTTTCCCTCCAAGGTTTAGCTCCGAACCCCCCTGACTGAGTTGTTCCCTCCTGGATGGTTGTAGAAACCAAATAATTCGTCCCTGCTACTGGAAGCCTCCAAATGCCCTGAAACTGGATGGAATAATAGATTGGGGCAAGACAAACCCCCTCATGAAGTCTCAAACTGAAAGGTAGATATTTGCTCCTCTAATAATTGAAACCCCAAACTGAATTTTACCCTCCTAGAAGAATGTAGAGACCCAATAATTTAGCCTCACTGCTAGGAGCCTCCAAATGATATGAAACTTGCTGAGAATGTAGATCGAGGCAAGACAAACCCCCTGGTGAAATCTCTAGCTGAATGATGAAGATCTGCTCCTTCGACTTGACTAAATCTCTTTCCACAGTGCACCCTCCTTCTCTCCAACTCTTTCCAAGATCCAATAAATCAAATGGCAAGTAAAACTCTCTCCAAGTATGCTAGGAATGATCATTGAGGCCCTATTGAGAAAAACCAGATGCCCAATAATCTAAATACCTCCTCTATCTCATGGATCAAACCTTTCTTCCTTCAATGGTGTGCCCCCCTTGCTGAAAACCCTCAAGTTTGCACCCCGTTCCTTCCTTGACTACTTGATGGTACCTGTAGCTGTTGTGGAATGGTGTGGGTGGAGTATTGCATCCCTAAGACCAAGCTTGGATCAAGAGAGGTGGGATATTTCACCACTGAGTTGATCTCAAGGGTTTGTAGTCTCAAAACCCTCAAAATTGTTTGTGCTCAAGAGCCCAAATGTAAAATGTAATAAAAATCCAGAGCGAATGAGAAGTGCACCCTTCCTTTCTTTTATACTCCAATTCTATTTCTTTGTTGAGTTAGTTAACCCCTAGGGTTAACTCCTAGCTTTTCCTCACATGATCTTTTCTTTCCTTTAGTTACCTTTTCTTCCCAAAGTCAACTCAATAGTATAACATTGTGCTTAGATAATGGATTTTGGTTGACTTTGTCCCCATAATGCATGAGACTATAGTCTAGTGGGGACAACTAGACTATTGAGTCTCTCCAATCCTCTTCATCAAGAGGTGGGGGACATTACAGTCTCCCCTGCTAGAAATTTATTTCGCACAAGAAATTCTGAACCTCTCTCGTGTAGCACCTGTTCACCTTTCCAAGTAGCATCCTCAATAGGTAAATTCTTCCACTTGACCAAATATTCCTTGATGTTCCTCTTCCTTAATCTCTTTTCCCAGACTTTTAGTATCTCTTCTGGTACCAGTATCAATTTCCCTTCTTCATCCAAGGGTGGAAGTTCCTCAATAGGAATGATGTGTTTTCCTATGGCTCTCTTCAAGCATGACAGATGGAAAACATTGTGTATTTTTCTTTCCTGTGGTAGATCAAGCTCATATGCCACGACCCCTACTTTTATGTTGACCTTATATGGTCCAAATAAGAGAGGTTGGATATTTTCTGTGCCACTTCTCTTAATGGATGATTATCTGTATGGTTGAAGCCTCAAGTAAACCAAATCACCAACCTCAAATGTGCGTTCCACCCTGTGCTTGTCTGCCTGAACCTTTTGTTGATTATATGCCCTTTTCAGGTGGTCCTTAAGTTCTTTGAGTATATCCTGACTCTGTTGAATCCAATCCTGAACCATAGGATACCTGTTGTCACCAAAGAAAATCTCCACAAAGGAGAGGAGATCATAACTGTATAAGGCTCTGAATGGTGGCATGCCAATAGACATATGATGGGTGGTGTTGTAGAAATATTCCCCCAAATGAAGCCACTTAAACCATGTCTTTTGCTGCCCTGACACATAATTCCAGAGGTAGCCTTCTACCCACTTGTTGAATATCTCTGTTTCGCCATCAATTTGAGGATGATAGTTGGTGCTAGGGGTTAAGGCCATACCTACCAACCTGAATAGTTTCTGCCAAAAGGTGCTCATGAATCTGTTGTCCCTGTCACTCACAATGGTTTTGGGCAGACCATGTAATATGAAAACCTCCCTGAAGAACAAATCTGTGACCTGGGCTACACTGTAGTCTATGGAAATGGTGAAAAAATGTGCAAAATCGGTTAACCTATCTACCACCACAAAAATGCAATCTTTTCCATGTGATTTGGGAAATGCCGTGATGAAATCCATAGATATGCTTTCCCATTTGTGCTCAGGGATGGGTAGTGGTTGCAGTAATCTTGCTCGATGGGTGTGATCATCCTTGTTTACCTAACAAGTGGTGCATTCCTTGATGTGACGCATCAAATCCTCCTTCAAACCTTTACAAGCAAATATTTCCCTTGTCTGCCTATACGTCTTGATGAACCCTTGATGTTATGCAACTAGGGAATCATGGCATGCTTGTAGCACCTTGGATTTAAAGGTTGACTCGGGAACCAAGAAGATCCATCACTTGTAATATATGATGTCATACATAATTATGAAGTTTTCATCTTGTACATGTCCATCCATCAATTCACATGCAAATTGGTTCTTTGAGTATTCCACCAAAAGGTGGGCCTTCCAGTCAACTGAGATGTCGGTCATAGCATAAACTGATTGTCTCCTGGATAAGGCATTTGCCACCAAATTATTCTTCCCTTTGACAAAATCAATGTCAAATTCATAATCATGTATCTTTCTAACGCACTTATGTTGCCTCTCATTTAAGTCCTTTTGATCCAAAAAGTACTTGAGACTATTGTGATCTGTCCTCACTACAAATTTTGCTCCTACCAAATATTGTCTGAACTTAGCCAATTCATGCATGATGACCAACATCTATTTGTCATAGATTGTGTAGAGAAGCTCAAGACCCCTCAATTTTTGGCTTTCATAGACAATAGGGTGCCTATTCTACATAAGCACTGCTCCAATGCCCTCCCTCGAGGCATCACACTCCACTGTAAAGGGTTGTGAAAAATATGGTAGAGCTAATACCAAGTACGTACTCATCACATTCTTCATTTCGTCAAAGGTCAAATTTGCCTCTGGACTCCACTTGAATGTCCCTTCCTGGTCAAATCAGTGAAAGCTGCAAAAATTTGAGAGAAGCCTTTGAAAAACCTCCTGTAATAGCAACATATGCCAAGAAACCCCTTCAATTCTTTGAGGGTATTAGGTGTGGGACAATCAAGTATAGCTTGTATATTCTCTTGGTGTACCTATTCCCCTTTCACCCCAATTATGTGTCCTAAATAGAGGACCTCTAGGACCTCTATCATTCCAAATTCACATTTGGATTTCTTAGCATACAAATATTTCCCTTCCATGATAGCCATAATCTGTTCTACATGTTGAATATGCTCCTCCCAAGGCTTGCTATATATCAACAAGTCATCAAAGAATACTAAGAGGAACTTCCTTAATTGTTTTTTGAAGACATGGTTCATGCAATATTGGAAGGTGGATGGCGCATTAGTGTTATAACCCTAAATTGCACCACACATGCTTACCTGGCATCAGGCCAACTCATATCCCTTCTTTGCCAAAAAACTACTGAACAACTCTTCTAAAAACTCCATTTTTAAAAAGTAAATGCTAGCAGGCCCACTACAGCCCGTGGGCAAATGCTAGAAGGCCCACTACAGCCCGCGGGCAAATGCTAGCAGGCCCACTACAACCCGCGTTTGCCTTCAGAATCACAAAAAACGGAAAGTTTTCGACGGGACAAAAAGCTATGGGTCAGTTAACTGAAACTCCTGGCCATGCATGGACGAGAGTTCGTCCAAAATACTAGATCCTTTTATCCTATAAAATAAGGGGTAGGGGTACTATTTGGAGAAGGAAAAAGATAGCAAAGAAACTCTGTCCAATTGCCGAATCCATTTTGTCCCAACCCTTTAGCCTTTCCTCAAGCTTAAGGAGAATTCAAGCAAAGCAGTTGGAGGACAAAGAAGAGGAGGAGCCCAGGATCAGGATCAAGGAGCAGTGGCCGATCTCTATCATTATTGTAAGTTGATTCATCTTGAGATTAATAAAGAATACTTTTCCCGTCCCAATGCATGACTTATATATGTTTTATTCGATTTATGCTTAATCTCTAACCCTCTAGTAGAAAGATAGAATGCATGCGTAGTGTTTTGTCTTGATTGCAGGATTGTATTTGGAAGGAGCAACAGAAGCAAGCGGATAAAGCGCAACGGAGGATCTACACTAAACATCAGTAAAAATGTTAGTAGGTTCTTTTCATGTTTGCATGTGAAAAAGGGTTTTAGATTTGGGGTGGTAGGTTAAAAGTGATTTCTTAAGGGTCATGATCTGCATGCAAGTTTAATCCCTAGCTTGTTAGTCCGTAGGGTATTATTTCCCAACAACAATTAGTCAGCCCAAAAGGCATCACTAAGAACTCATAGTGACCATAGTGACATCTGAAAGCAGTATTGGGTACATATTTCTCCCTCATCTTTATCCGATAATAGCCAGAGCGCAAGTAAATATTTGTGAAGTATACATCCCCATGAAGCTTATCCAATAGCTCATCAATCCTAGGGATGGGATATCATTTATTGATTTTCTTCTTATTCAAAGCCCTGTAATCAATGCGCATGTGCATGGTCCCATCCTTCTTTTTCACTAGCACCACTGAAGATGCAAAGGGACCGAAACTTGGCCTAATGTGGGCCATGTCTAACAGTTTTTTAATAGCCTTCTCGATGTCATCTTTGTATTTATTTGGGTTCCTGTAGGGAGTGGTGATGAAAAGTTTCACTCCTTCCTCCAACTCTATGATGTGCTCAAACCCCCTATCTAGTGGTGCTCCTAGTGGAATGGGTTCAAAGACTTTGTTGTGCCTGTCAATTATTCTCTGAATATCTGGTGAGTAACGAGTCTTCCCTTTCTTATCCACCTGAAATGATATTCTACATTCAGCTGCATATGCAATGTCTTCTCTCCTGAAAATGGCCTCCATGCGCTTTGTTGTAACCACCATAGGTGTGTTTCCTGTCATGCCCCTGAGAACGACCTTTTTCCCATTTTCCTCTATGAAGGACATCTCCATGGTATTTTAGTTGGTAGTTATTGTCACCATCTTACTAAGACACTGAAATCCCAGGATGATATTAGTGTTTGGATGGTCCATCACATAGAAGTCTTGTGGAAAATCATGTCTTCCCAAGGTAAGTTCCATTTTCGGAATATACCTGTCACATGGCATAGTGTGCCCCCCTGCTACTTCCACCCAGAATCCTTGAAATTCAACAGTAGATATGTGTCTTCTTTGTAGTAGGGATGAAACAATGAAGTTTTGTGAAGCACCCCCATCAATGAGAACTGGAACTTTCTTCCCCTGTAACACCCCTCTCATCCTGAAGGTGTTGAATTTGAGTACCCCATTGATGGATTCCAATGTTACCTTCTCATATGTTGCAAGGTCTTGACTTGCATCTTCATATTCTGCATTTTCGGTGAGATCTGCCTCCATGTTCTGTAGGTGGCCGAAACCTTCATCTTCCTCATCATCAGAAATCACTTCAATGTAGTGTGAATTTCCTTTTCCCATGCACTTGTGTGTTGTATCCCAAGGATCTTTGCAAGTATAGAACAACTGCTTCCTCCTCAATTCCCTCCTAGTGGTTTCATCCATTCTACCCCTTCCTTTGTCAAACCCCCTTTGGTCTCTCCCCCCTTGGTCCATGGGAAGTCTTTGTTCTCTTCCCCCTTTGTTTAGAGGAGGTCTAGGGGTAAATCTAGTCTTTGCTATTGATCCCAAGTCCCTTGTATTCCATATAACATCCTGTAGGTTGGTAGGCTTATAATCCTTTACCCAAACCCTTAAGGGTTCCATCAACCCCTATGTGAAGAGCATCATGAGTCTTGCTTGAGACACATCCTGCACCATAACTACTATCCTCTGAAACTCCTCTATATATACGTCTGGTGACCCTGTCTGCCTGAGTTGGGTGATTTTCTTGAAATGTAGCTCTAGATCCCCCTAGTAAAATATGTCAATAATCCTTTGTGTAAAATCTATGTAAGAAATGATTTGATTGTGGCCTAGTGTAGTTAACCCATGGTACCACCAATCATGAGCTTTTCCTTCCAAGTAAATGGTGGCAAACTTACCTTGGAAGATCCATAAAAGTATGGGATTCCCATATTACCTACCTTGTGCTCTAGTTCATAGTTGTTCCTCTGATACAGTTTGGGTTTAACTTTGAATTTGATCCCACAATATTTCTCCAGTGTTATTTTCCTTTGGATCCCTACGCTCAGTGAGTTATATTCCCTGACATACTACTCAAAATTGTCCTCAATATCATCTTGGTAGTTGTGTTGTGTCTGGTTATCCAAGAATGTAGGTAGGTAGGGTCTGGGGTTAGTTCTACTGTGTTTTATCCCCTTAGTATATCCTCCTCCAAAACTCTTCCCCTCAGTGTGGTAGTGAAAGTTCTGCTCTTGATGAGGTCTAGTTTCCCCATGAGACCCACTGGCTTCTATGTTTGCATATATTTCTGGCCCCTTTCCTGCATGGGTCAAATGTAATAGGACCTACGAGATCTTATCTTGACTAGAATTTACCCTCTCCAAGGTCTCCTTCAACTCAAACTTCCCTCTACGCATTGCCTCCTAGTTTTCTTGTATATGGTGCACCAGTGCACTTTCTGTCTAGCGTATGGATTGTTGTAAGTCTTTTGCAAATCTTGCTAGGAATTGTGGCTCACTGTCCTCACCTGAACCTTCCATGCCTTCCTCTGGTTCACATGTCTTCTTTCTGTGTTTGCCCATATATATACCACTGAATATATGCATGCGCTAATCCCCACTGGCTGGGAGGATCAACGCTCTGATACCACTGTAATGTTCCCAAGCTAATTTTTTCACTAGAAACACTAACTATTCACTGTCTACTGTTGTTTGGATGTGTGTATGCAAGTTTTCTCATGAAGTTGCATATAGGGTTTATATGTTTTATTATCAAATCATGTAGACATATATCTGAAGATGCATCATAAAGAAAGACAAGATATAACAAGAGACACTAGTATAGAACCAAATAACACAGATATGACCTTTATTTAGATAATATAGAGAATCTGGTACAACATATCTGCAGATCTGGAAGAATATCAAATAAAGATTCTATCTGGAATAAGAGCTTCTACAAAATGCTCAAGACTGAAGATATAAGCCTCCAAAGGATAGACAATAAGCTTAAGCTCGATACAATATTAACTTCTTTCCCTCCAAGGTTCAGGTCCAAACCCTCGTGAATAAGCTACACCCTCCTAGATGGTTGTAGAAACCCAATAATTCATCCCTACTATTGGAAGCCACCAAATGCCCTGGAACTAGATGGAATAATAGATTGGGGCAAGAAAAACCCCCTCCTGAAGTATCAGACTAAAAGGTAGAGATATGATCCTCTAATAACTGAAACCCCAAACTGAATTGTGCCCTCCTGGAAGACTGCAGAGACCCAATAATTTGTCCTCATTGCTAGGAGCCTCCAAATGATATGAAACTTGTTGAGAATGTATATTGGGGCAAGACAAACCCCTTGGTGAAGTCTCCAGCTGAATGATGAATATATGCTCGTCCAAACTGACTAAATCCCTTTCCACAGTGCACCCTCCTTCTCTCCAACTCTTTCCAAGGTCCAGTAAATCAAATGGCAAGTAAACCTCTCTCCAAATATGCTAGCAATGATGGCTGAGGCCCTATAGAGAAAACCCAAATGCCCAATAATCTAAAAACCTCCTCTATCTCTTGGATCGAACCTTTCTTCCTTCAATGGTGTGCCCCCCTTGCTGAAAACCCTCAAGGTTGTGCCCTATTCCTTCCCTGACTGCTTGATGGTACCTTTAGCTACTATATAATGCCGTGGGTGGAGTATTTCATCCCCAAGACTAAGATTGGATCAAGAGAGGTGGAATCTTTGACCACCGAGTTGATATCTAGGGTTTGTAGTCTCAAAACCCTCAAAACTATTTGTGCTCAAGAGCCCAAATGCAAAATGTAATAATAATCCAGAGTGAATGAGAAGTGCACCCTTCCTTTCTTTTATACTCCAATTCTATTTCTTTGTTGATTTAGTTAACCCCTAGGGTTAACTCCTAGATTTTCCTCACATGCTCTTTTCTTTCCTTTAGTTACCTTTTCTTCCCAAAGTCAAATCAATAATATAACGTTGTGCTTAGGTAATGGATTTTGGTCGACTTTGTCCCTATAATGCATGAGACTATAGTCTAGTGGGGACAACTAGACTACTGCGTCTCTCCAACCCTCTTCATCAAGATCTAGGGGAAATTACATTTTATACATGGTTCAACCTTCAAACCCTCGATCCTATGCAAAGGTTGTATGGAATCTCCTCGAGAACCAGACTCGGGATCTCATTCCACTTCCTTCGAAAAATAATATTTTTAGGTGCAGATGGGTCCACAAGTTCAAGAGGTACAAGGAAAGATATATACAAACATACACATATTCAACAAATTCTTCACTGAGTGTATTTAACATCCCTCTCTTGCACACATTTGATGTGACTTATTCTTTGAGGACACTTGCATGCATGTGATCCGGTTCATTATATGATTGTCTGTTTCGCTTATGGACTATGATGATGTTGTGGATATGATGATATGTTATTTGATTATATATGTATCGACAAGTTTTATTGACTAGGTTCTCCTGAGTGTGCAAAAATCTTGATATATTGAGGATGTCGATGGCATCGATGGACCTCCTTGGAATCTGGATCAAGTCAGGGAGTGGACTGTATATGGTTTGAGTATTTATGTTATTGCAGATGTGACATATGACTGGTATATTATGATGTTGTTTATGCATCACTGACATGTTTCGTTGATGGACGCAGGATAAAAATTGCTTGCTAATCATACTCACATTTGGAGTAAAGGGGACATGCATGACAACCAAAGATAGTGAAGGAGAGGTGTGGCAACATCCCTGCCACAACTTACTAGCACTCTCGCCGTGGCTTGAACTGTAGGTTAACGATTACGTAGTTCAAGAGATCCATGATGCCATGAGGGAAGAATGAGAAAGTCGCTCATGAAGATTCTAAGGGGCGTGAAATAAGGAAGGTTTCTTATTCTTTAAAGGCCCTTAGTCTCCCACAAGGTCGACTGATGGATTTTTGACTCCAAGGGTTAGACGTCTACCAAAATTAGTCAAAAGGTGAGTGGCACCCTTGGAGAACATAGTGCATCTTGAAGGGCACGCCGCATAAATGAAACATGAATGAAGGGAAGCGACACCCTTGGATCACATAGTGTATATTGAAGTGCATGTCACAGGTTTTAACACTGGTGAGTCAATGAACCTAGGTACCTAGAAAACAATATGTAATTTTGACATGGTCATCCTTAAAATAAATATTGTATGAGTAAAGTTTAATAATTATAAAAAGTTTCCCTTATTTTTTTTTTTGCTAATCCTAGTTGAAATTAGAGCATAGGTCTAAATGGGGTATAAGGACTAAAACTAATTAATCAATTAATAAAGGGGTGGATGGAGAAAAATCAATTTAAATTTAAAGGAGAAATAATTTATCAAAAATTTAATTGTTGGTTATGTGCAAAAATTGCTAATTTAGAACTTAGACAAAAAGGAGAAAACTAAATGCAAAAGGAATGTGGAACATAGAAGGGAATATAGTCTAGAGAACTTTCCAATTTAGAACTCATCTAAGCTTTAAGAAAGGCATCAATAATTAAGGGAATGTGAGGGAATAAAGGGACATCAAGGAGCATTGTTAGGAACGCTTTTAGGTGGGTGAGGGAAATTGGAAAATTAAATTAATTAATTAAATGAAATTCTGGTGCAACTAAGGGATCGGGTGACAAGTGTACGGGGGAGAGTTTTTCCTAATTAATTTTTAATAAAATGAAATTAATGTTCAAATGGAAGTGTCACTAAGAATAACTCTATAAAAGAAATGGCAAAGAAGGGGTATGGATCACGACTGGTAGGTGTAAGGTTATGTTGCCGATATTTTTCTTGACTGATTTTTCTTATGGGAGTTGGGATACTCAGCTCGATTAGAGAGTGGTAGCTTGACCTTGCTAGGTAACCTGGGAGATAGCATTTCCCTGGTTTGTGTGTGTGGTTCCTTTGTGGCTCGGGGGGCTCAGGGGGAAGAAGAGTATACCTAGAATTGGCTGGGAGGTATCAGTGAGGTCTCAACGGTTAGCAAGCAGGAGTTGGACAAAGTGCAAGCGTGGGACAACCACTTCGGATTCTACGCCTTCAGTTATAGTACTTATATTTGTGTTAAATTTATGTTTTATTCTGCGTTTAATCTCATCGAAAAATTTGTGGAATTCAATGTTAAATTTTTGTTGTATTCTGCTTTTAATCTTGTTGAAAAATTTGTGGAATTCGGTGTTAAATTTCTATTGTATTTTGCGTTTAATCTCGTCGAAAAATCTATGAATTTTGGTGTTTAATTTATGAAATTCCCAAGATGGGTGTAATATAGAAGAAATGTGTTTAGACTGGAAATTCCTCCTCTAAATCCCCAAAAAAATTAAAGAATATTTTGCGCCTTTTTTCTATCTAGCGTTTGTAGGCTTACGCTTAGATTGATGTCCCTTAAGGTTTTGAGCTAAGCTTGGAAATTTTTTTCAGCCTTCTTTCTTTTTCTTTCCCACCTCCGAATCTATTTGTTCGTTTCTAGCTGGACTGCCTTGAGAGAGTTAGAGATATTTACCCGTTGCTAGTGTTATAATACCAAGACAAAAAATTCTTGATGGAAGCCATCGGTAGATTATTAGTGTTGAAAAGAATTTTGATTGTCTTGGCAGCCTTACCACCATAAACGAAGTTGTGGAATTATAATACCATGTGTAATGGTTGAAATTTATAGGGTTTCTAATACAAAAGAGGTTATGTGTGATTGTGGTTGTGTTAATAGCCTCACCCTTGATAGTGTGATTGGGTAAAAGTTTTGTTTGAATTCCATGCGCTCATTTTCGCCCAGATTCGAGCATTTGATGCATTTGATTTAGAGCTTCCATACTTTGTATTCCATGCATTTGATATACCTTGCATTTGATTGTTTCTAGATTAGAGCATTTTTTTTTAAACGATCAGAATTTCACCCCTTTCCTTGGAAAATATTTTCATTAAAGGAAAACGAGTTTACCTGAGAGCTCAACGTTTTAAATGCTCAGAGAATTCATGCTTTTCCTCCGCGATTTTGTTATTAGAGCTCAGTGTTTTAAATGCTTAGAGACTTCATATTTTTCCTCAATGATTTTGTCTTTAGAGCTCAATGTTTTAAATGCTAAGAGATTTCATATTTTTCCTCAACGATTTGTCTTTAGAGCTCAATGCTTTTACTTTTCCCCTAGCGTTTTTACCTGCTCAGCCATTTCACCTTTCTTCCACTATGATTTTTCCACTAATTCTCTGCATATTTCCTTTGATTAATTTTCCATCACCTTCTCTTTAATCACTGCGTGTTAGAGACCCTTTTTTCCATCCTTCTTGTCCTTCGTTTGTGTCAGGTGCATACCTCGAAGAGCTCTACGATGGGCCGTGGATGCCGTGAATATTCTGAGTAACTTAAACCCCTTCGACTCCCATTAAATTCTCTATGTCGGCCTTCCTTACAGTGAAACTTGGGGCACCGAATCCCAATGTTTTTCCCCTTTAAAGACTCAGTTAATTCCTTATTTATTTCCTTGCAACCAAATCTTAAGGCTCGACGTTTTACCCAATTTCTCCCTATTATTTTGTGGATCATAAAATTAGTTTAATATTTTGTTTAAAATTGTAAGTTGGATTTATGATTTTGTGTTCTCAATAATACCGATGTTGTTATTTTAATTTATCCTTCATCAATGTAGTCCTAAATGTAATAATTTAATAGCGGTGAATTCTTATTAATAATTATTCACTCAATAACATTATAATGGTCCATCGTTGAATAGGGCTGGTTTATTGAATAATGTTGTTATGATACTAATTGTTGAAATGATTATTTATTCAAGTATTTATGTTATTAATGGGAATTTGTGTGTTTATAACTACTCGAAGGAGTGACATCCTTCTGGCACATTTATATAACGGTCTAAAGATAGGTTGGGAAAGGCCTAGATATAGCAAGGTGTGTTCCAATAACCTGACAACTCACTTTTAAGTTAGCTAGATGAATCACTTAGGGATGGATTTATGATGATTAGTTGGTGGATCCCTTTGAGCATTCAATAATAATGATTTATGTTTAATTAAGTGGCTAATAGTAAATGCACGAAATGAACTATGTTGAATTATGATTAATTCGGTAGTTAGATCACGCACACATCTTAAAAATAATGTGATTAGACTTGTGCCTCAACCCTTGTAGTCATATGAATGATGAAGTTTTTCATTCGCTTGCACTCGTGAATTTAATGTTGATAATTTTGGCATCTTGAATAAGTTTCTATTTTACGCTTCTGTTTTGATTTAAATGGAGCCCCTTTCGCTACGAAACTATGTTGATGTATGATTTCCTTAATGAATAAATATTGCCCACATTGTAAGGAATTTTGATTTATGTCTACTTCCGTATATAGATCACGCGTGCACCTTGGAATAGGTGTTGCTTTATGGTTGACCTCAAGAAATTGATTAATCGTGCGCCTTGGATTAAAGTGGATGTTTGTTTTTTAGCCTTGAATCATTGATATGTGAACAACGAATTATGGATAGTAGAAAGCTTGTGCTTATGGATTTCATGTAATGTATGATAATTATTGATTCTTAGACTTCTTGCACAAATGAAGTTTTGGTAATCAATGAGGTTTTAGATTTCTGACTTCTCGCGCAATGGATTTTATGTGGTAAATTAAGTTATAGATTTTAGATTCTTGTGCAATTGGATTTTATGTATTGAATGATAGGTTAACAACCCTTGCTGGTGTCATTGTTGTATTAATGAACGATGGATTAGTAATCCTTTCTTGCATAAAAAATGTATTAATGAATGATGGGCTACTATCTTTACTTGCATCATTAGATTTATCAATGAAATATGGATTAACAACCTTTATTTGTGCCCTTAAATTTATTAACAGATGATTGATGTAGACATTAAACTTCTTGCACTTATGGATTTTATGTCATGTATGAAGGTTAGAAATGGTTTATCTGGTGCCTTGACATATGTCGTTGCTTGATTGATTTAGTGATTAATTTCTCATGCGCCATGGAATGTTATGTTACATATGTTGGTTTATTAAAAATTCTATCGCACCTTGATGATCGTTGATGATGTTGAATTAGATTAGTCAACTTAGAATTGATTGTGTGGGTGGGAAGTAGACACCTCCTTGTTCCTCAGAACAATCACAAGCATTGAGACCTTAAATGGTTAAAATCAATTGGAACTTGGGCTTGAGTGTTGCTTATGTGTCCTGGATGTCCTGACCTTGCACGAAAGGTTGGGCAGGTAATATATTATGTGTTTCTTGTGATATCCTCATGATTATTATGATTAGTTATGTTATCTTATGTTTCCTTCGTAATATCTGATGATGGACCTTATGAGATGCATTGAATGTTTAATATTGTACTGTTATGCGTTGTCTTAATTATAGAATGCATTGATGTAGGGATGTTGTTAATTATTGTGTTAATACATCGACATGCATGTCATGGTACATGGTGACATTATGTCGTATTCGATTATTAATGCATTATTATTGTTTCGTTAATATGTGTGATTGATGTGTCGATGATGTCACTCTTATTATGATGTTTTAATTTTCTAACGCAACATTAAAAGAAAAAAAACAAAAAACTTAGATCTGTTGTACGTTGCTTATTGTCGTAACGGTGGGGCCGTTACATATGGTATCAGAGCAGATTCAACCCTGCGACTGTGGATAGTCACTCCTTCCAATGAACTAAAACCTTCACTAATACTTAGCGCTAATTAAAATTTTAACATGTCCATGCGGTAATCATGATTAGAGGACACCGCATAGATTCACAATGTGCTGTTGGGGAAGGAGGTCCGACGCCTCCAGAAGCGCCCATGCCCTAGGATTCTAACCCCCAAGGGGAGGAACAAGTCCTTGGGAGGGAGTCGATTACTGTAATGGATGTGGATGGTCTAACAAGGTCTTTCTAGGAAATGTTAGAGGCATTGACTAACTGTCTGTACTGAGATGAGGCTAGGGTGCCTGTAACCCTGAGGGTCCACAATGCGCCCCAGCCAGTACTGGTAGAATTCACAGAGAACTCGAGAGGGTTAAGTTCCCGAGTCCACGAGTGCCACAGATAGCTCAGTCGACTAATCATGGCTGGAGAGCAAGGCGATGTTCTTTGCAATTACAACCTCCAACATGAAGGTCTGCATGGCAGTATTCAACTAGGGGAGCGCTCTTCTATGCTGGAATATGCTCCTACCTCAACTAAACATGGTTTTCGAAGCTGTGTTATGGGAACGGTTCCTGGAGAAGTATTTTTGAGAGGAATCCATTGAGAACCAACTCAATGAGTTCAACGCCTTACAATAGGGTGGTCGTACGGTGCCATATTATAAGACTAGATTTATGGAGCTACTTCGGTACACCCCGCATTAGAACCTAAAAAAGCTGGAGACAAACAGGTTCGTGATCAACCTTAACTCTAGCTTTCATGTGAAGGTGAGGATTTAAATGCCTCGGACATTGCACGACACAGTCCAGTAGGCCTCATAACTGAGAAGAACTTGACCATGGGAGTCAGAGCATGAATCCTACAAGACTGTCTGGAATGACGACATCCGATTCACAACAACATCAGACGCCAACCAGAAAATAAATATTCGTATCAAGATATGTCTTTAGAACCCTTGTTCACGACCCCATGACGATAGGTTCCTCAACAAAAAACCCCCACAGGGGACCGCCGCAATTAGGCTTGTTAGTAGATTAGACCAGGATCTTAGGCTGCTAGGCCAACAACTTCTACTTCTGGGCCTGGAGTACTAGACCGAAGACAAGAGATGGACATGTGGAGAGCCACATTACCAGCATGATTGTCCAGTTGAGAGGACCAGAGTGGCCTGATCAGCATGACCCACTACAGTTCGAGATTAGGGCAAGGCCCATTAGATTCTTGCAGCAGTGAATAATCGCCAGGCTGAGCACCAGTCCACTGTGCTCGAGGCTCCGGGTACCATCGCCACCCAAACTTTTAGTTTTTGTTAGATCTCAGTGCTACAGAGAGTTCTAGTTCTAGCACCAAGTTGAAGGGATTTATGTAAAGGCATTAAACCAGATGAGTTTAGATTTGTCAAAATGGATTTGAGTTCCAACCAAATGGTTGATGAAAGGGGTATGAACTATCTCTTTAACCTGGGTATTAGGTAACAAGGTTCGACCTACGTCACGATCTTAATATCTTATGATGACATGATCAATATAGACTGGCGAGAATCACATGATGTGATACTCAACAGTAAGATGAAGCGGTTGAGTTAGACTGATGATGAGGGATGAAGACGTGTGATTGTAGGAAGGAACCAGAGAGTTTCCCTAAGGTTTATCTCTTCCCTACAACTTCGGAAGAGAATATGCAAGGGATGAAAGCTATATGTTATCCTTGCGTTGAATGGAAAGGGCGTGGCAAAGGGACTAGAAAACCTTCTGGTAGTACGAGAATTTGCAGCGGTGATTCCTAGAATAATTACTAGGTGCATAACCCAAAGCCAAGATGGAATTTACCATCGACTTAAGATATGGAACTAAACCAATAGTAGGAACACCTTATCGGATGTCGACCCCTGATTTATAGGATTTGAAAAACAAACTGAGGGAGTTTGGACCTAGGACTTTACCTCCAAGTGCGTCACCTCGGGGTGCACCTATTATTCTCATACAAAAGAAGGATGGGTCATGGAAGTTTCTGTGTTGACTAACATCTTTGAACGCAACATCATTTAGGAACCTGTATCTGTTGCCAAGTATATACAATTTTCTTGATCAAATGAAAGGCGCGACAGTGTATTCAAGATTGATTGGAGATCAAGTTATCACCAGTTACGAATTAAAGAGGAATATATTCCTAATACCACTTTCAAAACGTGTTTCAAACACTACGCGTTTATTGTTTGGTCGTGGGGACGGATAAACTCCTCAGGGGTAATATTGAGCTTGATGAAAGGGGTGTTCCATGAATACTTGGACAAGTTTGTTCAAGTATTTATTGATGAACATTTTCTCTTGGTACTACTGTGTTTACGAGAGAACGAATTATATGGGAAACTATCGAAATGCTCTTTTTACCTATCAAGGAATCATTATCTACGACATGTTATCTCCGACGAAGGTATCGCTGTGGATCCAATGAAGGTAGAGGATATATTAGGGAATGGATTGCGCCGATGAACGTACCAGAAGTACGTAACTTCGTGGATTTAGATGGATATTATCAACGATTTGTCAAGGGTTTTTCGAAGATATAAATCTGATTACTGAATTGCAGAAGAAGAACATGAAGTTTGTGTGGACCGAGAAATGCGCGGAAGCATTTTAAAAGGCTCCAGGAGATGTTGACGACAACGCCGATACCAAAAGTCCCTGACATGGATGAGAACATCTTGGTGTGCACTGATGCATCCAAGGACGGCTTAGGTAGAATATTGATGCAAGACAATCGAGTGATCTCTTACACCTCAAGGAAGCTAAGGAGGCATGAAGAGAACTATGTGAAGCACGACTTGGAGTTAATATCCATTGTGTATTCCTTGAGAATGTGGAGACACTACCTAATGGGATGGAAGTTCGAACTAGAAATAGACCACTGTGGTTTACAACACATTTTTACGCAAAGTGACTTGAACGCACGACAAAGGAGTTGGAAAGAACTTCTTAGCGAGTACAATTTTGAGATTACCTACATAAAAGGAACAATGAACAGAGTTGCAGATGCGTTGATTCGGAGACCACACATATTTTCGGAGATACCTCTTCAGACGAATCTTCATGAAAAGATTCTAACTATGCAGTGCAACGATGACTGGTATAAAGATGTTAAGGAATTATATTGGACAAGATGCCATGTTGGTACCGAAATTGAGGGATAAACTGTGGACAACGACAGATCATGGAGATATAATAACCAAATTTAATTACCACCCAATGATGAATTGAGAAGTTTTGATCTTATACAAAGGTCATATAGCAGTGTACATGTCTCATCTATGAGTCATGAATATGAGGACAAACCTTAAGTCCTTATTCTTCTGGAAGGGATAAAGGAGGACATCGTCAACTGCATGGCGAGATGTATAGAAGATCGATGGGTGAAGGATGAACTTAGACATCCGGTAGGATTGCTGACCACACATTATTTTGAAATTGAAATGGGAGGTAATTTCGTTGGAATTCATTGGGTAAATTTCCACTGACAGCAAGGAGGCACAACTCGATTTTTGTGATAGTTGACACTCTAATGAAGAGTTCACATTTTGTCCCTGTGCATATGATGCATTAGGTTCTAGGTATAGCTAGATTTTATATCAGTGAGATATTAAGACTACCAAATGTACCAAAAGAATCATATTCGATAAGGGAATGGGTGTTTGCAAGACAATTTTGGATGAGTTTCCCAAGAGGCCTTGGGAACACCACAGAACCTTAGTACAACAAGTCCCTCAAATAGACATGATAAGGAACGAACCAATTTTGGAAGGTTGTGTTGCGTATGTGTGTGTTGGAACAACAAAAACATTAGGAATATTTCTTGTCGCTAGTCGAGTTTGCGTGCAACAACAACCATCAAGGTACCGTTTAGATGGCACCATTGAGTTTCTCTATGGGCGACCATGTCGCACACCTTTGAGTTGGGATAGGATTGAGTATAGATTCCTGTTAGGACCATAAAATATCCAAGAAATGGAAGAAGCGTAGGATTGGTAGAAGGGTTGTTGATGTGCATCACATGACCATAATTATGAAGGGCTTGATAGATAACTATGCCTCATTCCTTAAGGAATTGCGCAAAGTTTATCTTGTATCTGTGCGAGACTTTAGGTTGGTGATCCTACACATGTAATTGACTTGATTTCTTGGTGGATTTGGGGTGAGGGTGCACTCACGGTGGAGCCAATCCGCTTTCTGGACCATCGCATTTGATAGCTACAACGTTGAACTGTCGATCAGGTCAAGGTCCAGTGGGACAATTATAGTCCACACTCGGCTACTTGGGAGGATGCATATGATATGTGTCAGCAATGTCCATTTTTGTTTAATATCTAGACATTTATATATTTTCAGATACAGTATTGGTGCACTTGTATACTATGAAATTTCGGGATGAAGTTTCAAACAAGAGGGGGTGTATGTAACATCCTTCTCTTGGGTGCAACTGATGTGAATTATTCTTTGAGGACACTTGCTTGCAAGTGATCCGATTCATTATATGATTGTTTGTTTCTCTTATGGATTATGATGATGTTGTGGATATGATGATATGTTATTTGATTATATATGTATTGACATGTGCTATTGTTTGGTTTCTCCTGAGTGTGCAGGACTCTTGACATATTTATGATGTTGATGGCATCGATGGACCTCCTTGGACTCTGGATTGAGTCAGGGAGTGGATTGTATATGGTTTGAGTATTTATGTTATTGCATATGTGAAATATGACTGGTATATTATGATGTTGTTTATGGATCGTTGACATGTTTCGTTGATGGATGCAGGACAATGATTGCCTGCTAATCAGACTCACATTTGGAGTAAAGGGTCCATGCACGACAACCAAAGATAGTGAGGGAGAGGTGTGTCAATAGCTCTGCCACAACCTACTAGCACTCTCGTTGTGGCTCGAACTGTAGGTTAACGATTACCTAGATCGAGAGATCCACGGTGTTGTGAGGGCAGACTGAGACAATCACTCACGAAGATTCTAAGGGGTGAAAAATAAGGTAGGTTCCTTATTCTTTAGAGTCCCTTAGTCTCCCACAAGGTCGCCTGACAAATTTATGAATCCAAGGGTTGGACGTCTACCAAAATCAGTCAAGAGGCGAGTGACACCCTTGGAGCACGTAGTGCATCTTGAAGGGAACGTCGCATAAATGAAACATGAATGAAGAGGAGTTGCACCCTTGGACCACATAGTGCGTCTTGAAGGGAACGTCGCATAAATGAAACATGAATGAAGGTGAGTGGCACCCTTGGAGCACGTACTGCGTCTTGAAGGGAATGTCGTGGGTTTTAACACTGGTGCTTCAATGAACCTAGGTACCTAGAAAACAACATGTCATTTTTACTTGGTCAGCCTTAAAATAAATATTGTATGAGTAAAGTTTAATAATTATAAATTTTTTCCATTCAATTTTTTTTTTCTAAGCCTAGTTGAAATTAGAGCATAGGTCTAAATGGGGTATAAGGACTAAAACTAATTAATCAATTAATAAAGGGGGGGATGAATACAAATCAATTTAAAATTTAAAGGAGAAAGAAATTATCAAAAATTTAATTGTTGGTTATGTACAAAACTTGCTAATTTATAACTTAGACAAAAAGGGGAAAATTAAATGCAAAAGGAATGTGGAACATAGAAGGGAATCTAGTCTAGAGAACTTTCCAATTTAGAAATCATCTAAGATTTGAGAAAGGCATCAGTCATTAAGGGAATGTGAGTGAATAAAGGGACATCAAGGATCGTTTTTAGGAACGCTTTTAGGTGGGTGAGGGAAATTTTGGTGCAACTAAGGGATCGGGTGACAAGTATACGGGGGAGAGTTTTTCCTAATTAATTTTTAATAAAACAAATTTAATGTGAAAATGGAAGTGTTACTAAGAGAAACTCTATAAAATAAATGACAGAGAAGGGGTATGGATCATGACTGGTAGGCGTAAGGTTATGGTACCGATATTTTTCTTGATTTATTTTTCTTGTGGGAGTTGGGATACCCAACTCGATTAGAGAGTGGTAGCTCGACCTTGCGAGGCAAGCTGGGAGCTATCTTTTCCCTGGTTTGTGTGCATGGTTGCTTTGTGTATCGGGGGGCTCAAGGGGAATAAGAGTACCCCTAGCATTGGTTGGGAGGTACCAGTGAGGTCTCAATGGTTAGTAAGTAGGAGCTGGATGGAGCACAAGCGCAGGACAACCACTTCAGATTATCCGCCTTTAGTTATGATACTTCTATTTGTGTTAAATTTCTGTTTTATTCTGCGTTTAATCTCGTCAAAAAATTTGTGGAATTCGATGTTAAATTTATGTTGTATTCTGCATTTAATCTCGTCGAAAAATTTGTGGAATTCAGTGTTAAATTTATGTTGTATTCTGTGTTTAATCTCGTCGAAAAATCTATGAATTTTGGTGTTTAATTTCTATTTTATTTATGTACTTCCCAAGATGGGTGTAATAGATAAGAAATGTGTTTAGGCTGAAAAATCCTCCTCTAAATCCCAAAAACCCTTAAAAAACCTTTTGCGCCTTTTTTCTATCTACCGTTTGTAGTCTTACGCTTAGATTGTTGTCCCTTCAGGTTTTGAGCTAAGCTTGGAAAATTTTGTCAGCCTTCTTTCTTTTTCTTTCCCACCTCTGAATCCGTTTGTTCATTTCTAGCTAGACTTCCTTGAGAGTGTTAGAGATATTTAACCGTTTCTAGTGTTATAATATTAAGATGAAAATTCTCGATGGCTGCCATCGGTAGCTTATAAGTGTTGAAAATAATTTTGATTGTCTTGGCAGCCTTACCATCATAAAAAAATTGTGGAATTATAATCCCATGTGTAATGGTTGAAATTTAGAGGGTTCTTGATACAAAAGAGGTTATGTGTGCTCGTGGTCGTGTTAATAGCCTCAACCTTGATAGTGGGATTATGTAAAATTTTTGCTTGAATTCCATGCGTTGATTTTCAACTAGATTCGAGCATTTGATGCATTTGATTTAGAGCTTCCATACTTTGTATTCCATGCATTTGGTATACCTTGCGTTTGATTGTTTCTAGATTAGAGTGTTTTTTTTTAAACACTTAGAATTTCACCCCTTTCCTCATCAAATATTTTCATTCAATCACAACGAGTTTACCTTAGAGCACATCGTTTTAAATGCTCAGAGAATTAATGTTTTTCCTCCACAATTTTTTCTTTAGAGATCAACATTTTAAATGCTCAGAGACTTCATATTTTTCCTCAACGAATTTGTCTTTAGAGCTCAACGTTTTAAATGCTCAAATATTTCATATTTTTCCTCAGTGATTTGTCTTTAGAGCTCAATGTTTTTAATTTACCCCCAACGTTTTTACGTGCTCAACCATTTCACCTTTATTCCACTGCGATTTTGCCACTAATTCTCTACGTATTTCCTTTGATTAATTGCCAAGCACCTTATCTTTAATCGTTGTGTGTTAGAGACCCTTTTCGCCAGCCTGCTTGTCTTTTGTTTGTGTAGGGTGCATACCTCGAAGATCTCTGCGATGGCCCGCAGATTCCACGAATCTTCTGAGTAACTTAAACCCCTATGACTCCCATTAACTTCTCTGCATAGACCTTCCTTGTAGCGAACCTTGGGGCATCAAATCCCAACGTTTTTCCCCTTTAAATACTCATTTAATTCCTTATTTATTTCCCTGCAACCAAATCTTAAGGCTCAACATTTTACCCGATTTGTCCCTATTATTTTGTGGATCATAAAATTAGTTTAATATTTTGTTTAAAATCATAAGTTGGATTTATGATTTTGTGTTCTCAATAATATCGGTGTTGTTAGTTTTATTTATCCCTCATCAATGTAGTCCTAAATATAGTAATTTAATAACGGTGAATTCTTATTAATAATTATTCACTCAATAACATTATAATGGTTTATCATTGAATAAGACTGGTTTATTGAATAATGTTGTTATGATACTAATTGTTGAAATTATTATTTATTCGAGTATTTATTTTATTAATGGGAATTTGTGTGTTTATAACTACTCGAAGGGGTGACATCCTTCTGACACATTTATATAGCGGTCTATAGATAGGTTGGGAAAGGCCTAGATATAGCAAGGTGTGTTCCAATAACCTAAAAACTCACTTTTAAGTTAGCCAGATGAATCACTTAGGGATGGATTTATGATGATTAGTTGGTGGATCCATTTGCGCCTTGAATAATAATTATTTATGTTTAATTAAGTGGTTAATAGTAAATGCACACAACGAATTATGCTAAATTATGATTAATTCAGTAGTTAGATCACACATGCATCTTAAAAATAAGGTGATTACACTTGCGCCTCAACCCTTGTAGTCGTATGAATGATGGATTTTTTCATTCGCTTGCACTCATGAATTTAATGTTGATCATTTTGGCATCTTGAATAAGTTGCTATTTTACGCTTGTGTTTTGATTTAAATGGAGCCCCTTTCGCTACGAAACTACATTGATGTATGATTTCCAAAATGAATAAATATTGTGCGCATTGTAAGTAATGTTGATTTATGTCTAATTCAGTATATAGATCATGTGTGCACCTTGGAATAGGTGTTTCTTTATGGTTGACCTCAAGAAATTGATTAATCGCGTGCCTTGGAGTAAAGTGAATGTTTGTTTTTGAGCCTTGAATCATTGATATGAAAATGACGGATTATTGATAGTAGAAATCTTGTGCTTATGTTTTTCATGTAATGTACAATAATTATTGGTTCTTAGACTTCTTGCGCAAATGAATTTTTGGTAATCAATGAGGTTTTAGATTTCAGACTTCTCACACAATGGATTTTATGTCGTAAATTAAGTTATAGATTTTAGATTCTTGCACAATTGGATTTTATGTATTGAATGATGGGTTAACAACCCTTGTTGGCGTCATTGATGTATTAACGAAAAATGGATTAGTAATCCTTTATTGTGTCAACAACGTATTATTGAATGATGGACTACTATATTTACTTGCGTCATTAGATTTATCAATGAAATATGGATTAACAAACTTTATTTGCGCCCTTAAATTTATTAACAAATGATTGATGTAGATGTTAAACTTCTTGTGCTTATGGATTTTATGTCATGTATGAAGGTTATAAATGGTTTATTTGGTGCCTTGGCATATGTCATTGCTTGATTGATTTAGTGATTTAGTTCTGTTGCTCCATGGAATTATATGTTACATATGTTGGTTTATTAAAAATGCTATCGCACCTTGATGATCATTGATGATGTTGAATTAGCTTAGTCGGATTAGACTTGATTGTGTGGGTGGGAAGTAGACACCTCCTCATTCCTCAGAACAATCGCCGACCTTGAGACCTTAAATGGTTAAAATCAATTGGAACCTGGGCTTGAGTGTTTCTTATGTGTCCTGGAGGTCCTAACCTTGCAGGGTAGGTTGGGTGGGTAGTATATTATGTGTTTCTTGCGATTATATTCATGATTATTATGATTCGTTATGTTATCATATGTTTCCTTAGTAATATCTGATGATGGACCTTATGATATGCATTGAATTTTTAATATTGAATTGTTATGCGTCGTTTTATTATAGAATGCATTGATGTGGGGTTGTTGTTAATTATTGTGTTAATACATCGACATGCGTGTCGTGGTACATGGTGACGTTGTGTTGTCATTGTGTCGTATTTGATTATTAATGAATTATTATTGTTTCGTTAATATGTGTGATTAATGTGTTGATGACGTCTCTCTTATTATGATGTTTTAATTTCCTAATGCAACACTAAAAAAAAAAATATTAGACCTGTTGTACGTTGCTTGTTGTTGTAATGACGCGATCGTTATAGTGTAATCTTGCACATTTTCAATATCTCCTTGGAGTAAAGGACACAATTTATTAGCAAATGTCTTTTCTTTTTCTTCTTATTGATGCATTTTAGTTTGGAGGGGGAGGGGGGGGGGGTGGGGGTTCCCATGAGTTTTTCCCTCTTTCCTCATTTTCTAGTGTTCATTCATTTAGATGCATTATCCAATGTTACCTAACATGGCCTTGTAGTTGGGACCCATTCTTCATTACACCCTATTAGTGTTTAGGGGTGGTGTTGGATATATTACACACTCACCTAGTAATTATTTTTCCTATTTTTTAGGGATTTCTAGTCACCAAGAGGG
The DNA here is from genome assembly GCA_009831015.1 of Picea engelmannii. Taxonomy (NCBI): domain Eukaryota; kingdom Viridiplantae; phylum Streptophyta; class Pinopsida; order Pinales; family Pinaceae; genus Picea; species Picea engelmannii. The sequence goes on from ML804790.1 coordinate 91,574, forward strand.
TCTCCTATTTTTTAGAAGATTTCCTAAAAATTAGGGCACATTGTCACTTCATTTAGGACTTAAATTCAGTCATAGTTGACAAGTAGAAGACTTCTAAGTACCAACTTAGCGAGAGACACAAATATATTTATTTGAGCAAGACCAACCTACTCTTACAAATATTTGTAGACACCAATATAGTGGAGATGCCAATCCCCACCACTAAGCACCAACTTATCAAGAGACACTAATCTCTTTGTGTGGGCTGCACAAACCTTCACTGATTCTTCTTGATACTTATTCCTTCACCATGTTTTCTTATTTCTTCTTCCTTCACCAACTCTACTCACTTCTTCTTCCTTCACCAGGTCTACTCACTACTTTTTCCTTTACCAGTTCTAACCAAAATTTGAATTTCCAAGTGGTAACGTTCTCAAATCTTGTTGTTTTGGTCCTCTTCCCAAGAATGAACTTGTAAAAAATGCCACGTATCCAATTTTGAAAATTTGATTTTGAAATTTTTATCTCATGTACTTCTATATGCATCCTCTATTCTCTAAAATTTTCACAGTTTGAAGAGTCCCAAAAAACAAGGTATAGTGAAAATGCCAACCTGACTTGTTTGAAACTGATCTCAGGACCATTCAAAAACCCTAACTTCCATAGAGCATATTTCATAAATAAAAACAAAACAACATATGAAATTTGTACCACATGTACATCAAATCTCTCCTCTATCTTTGTAAAATTTCAAGGTTTGAAACATCCCAGAAAATAAGCTATAGAAAAAGTACCAATAAGACCTATTTGAAACTGTTTTCAGGAGTATTTAGGAACCCTAACTTCCACGAGGAATATCTATGAATGTATAGAAAATATTCATATGAAATTTGTACCACATGTACAAAATATCTCTCCTCTATCTATGCGAAGTTTTAAGGTCTAAAACATCCGGAAAAATATTTTTTAATGAAAGTTCCAAGATTAACTATTTGAAACTAATTTTAGGATCATTCAAGAACCCTAAATTCCACGGGGCATATCTCCAAAAGTATAGCGAACCATAATATGAAATTTGTATCAAATATACACCAAGATCAATCCTCATTCTTTGTTAGGTTTCAAGCTTTGAAACATCTCAAAAAATAAGTTATAGCGAAAGTGCCAAGATGACCTGTTTGAAACCGATTTTAGGAGCATATAGGAACCCTACCTTCCACAGGGTATATATATGAAATTATAGTGAACCAACATTTCAAATCTGTACCATGTGTAAACCAATATCTCTCTTCCATCTCTTCCAAATTTCAAGGTCTGAAATGTCCTAGAAAAACATTTATCGTGAAAATCCCAAGTTGACCTGAAATTCATTTCACAATTCAATATTTGCTAATCCATTTTTCACACACATTCTTTCTCCAAATGCTTTCCCTTTTTATACTTTTTCATAACCCTTCATGAAGGGACATATCCCTTTATTAAATAATAATTCCCAATACCATGGGAAATACCCCAAACGCATGGGTTTGAAACTGCAATTTCACTTTTTAACTTTATATATATATAGTCGAAATATTGTTTGTATTGTAATGCTATAAAATGACATCATTAATCCGTTGACATCAATGACAAAAATTTCAATAATTATTATATTATTTCTTTTTAATTGTGTAGTGGGCCTATTTATTACCATCAATTACCAAGTGGACCTATTCCATTATTATGATCACATTAAATTCATTATCCCATTGGGTGCCCCCCTAGGTACCCCATATTTTCTTTTAGTTGTGGAGCCTGATTATATTCCTGATTTAGAGGTCTTGGTTCAACTGCATTTGGACCCCATTACCTGACAGGGGGGTGTGGGGGGTGAGAAGAAATTTTGGAGCCCCCTGAAAGAGAAAAATTTGGGAAAATTTCCTTGTAAAATATTGTAATTTCATAGTCAATCTAAATCATTCATTATAAGGTTGTAGATATGATGGTAGAGGTTATGTTAGGGTTTTTTTTTCCCTAGAAGGAAACCCTATTTTATGAGGGAATCGTGTTGTGGTTGTGTAGGAGAGTGAATATTGTATTTTGATACAGGAGACTATGAGAGAAAGAAAAGGAAGTTACAACATGTATGATGTAGTTTGTATCCCTTCATTTGTTGGATAATAATAAAGGAACAACTTATAAATTTCTCTGGTGGACATAGCCCACATTGGGTGAACCACGTATATCTGTGTCTCTATCGTATTATGTATTTTCTGTGTTTTATTTCTGCATTTGTTTTATTTTATTGCTCTGCGATCCTATTTTTCTAACAATTATCCTCCCTAGGTACATTATACATCCTATGCCACAATGATTTATTTAAATACAAAATGGGATCAGAGGTTCCCTAGAACATATATTAGATAATTCATGGATTTCTTCAACATAATTCCTACATATCAATGATATGTTTCTAGCTTATGAATGGTCTAAGAAGAAACCAATTTCTTGATTTTTGTAACTTCACCACTAGATTTGTGGCTAAGTTGAGATATATCCCAATGTGATTAGTATACCACATGGTAAGAGGGTCGTTCTCAATCTTTGTGATTTTGGACTACAGGGTTCTAGAAAGAATATTTGACTTAATGAATTAGTCTACAAGACCAACCCATTCCTTGAAAAAATTATGAATTCTATGATGCACACATATTTCACAAAGAGGTGAGCGATCATAAAGTACAACATTATGCAACATAGACTTTGGAAACATAGTATTATGTGGCATGGTATTTCCTAGAATATGGAAGTAACACATTTAGATTGAGTTTCCCATGAAACCCAAATATACCACCGCTTTATCTCACAATTATGCAAAACACATCAATTCACTGGAAAATACTCGATAAATTGCATGTCTAATAATTCATAACTATGGAAATCATTCAAGTATGAAAATGAATATTTGGGGGCTTATGAAAGGAAAAATATACAAGAAAATATGAGAAAAATTAGACAATTCAGGGGGCTCATCATACCTCCCAACTGAAGGGTTGTATGTTCCTTATACAACAAAAAGAAATAAGGGAAATGGTAGGAATACTAGTTGTCTTCCTCTAAATGTCACTCCTATTCTGGAATGTTGCCTTCATTAGCTAGTCATTATGGTTCCTTAGCCATGGATGCATTTTGTAGGTCCACCTTTGTCTCTGTCTTTTCTCCCTCATATGATTATTTTTCCTCTATCTTTGTCCTAGCCTCCGCCTTTTTTTCTTTTGAATATGAATACAGATTCTAAATACTAATTCCCTTAAAGGAATTAAATTCCTCCGTTTATAGTGTGCTCTTTGGAATTGTAAATTCTATTCCAATAGTAATCTTTATTTAGGATAATCCATGAATATCTTCATTTGGAAACAAAGAATATACACGACAGTCTAACATGTTAAATAGAAGTCCCTATGCACTCCTACATTCATGACTTTCCAAATGTGATTATTATGGAGCAAGTAATGCAAGCACCAATATACCATATTTGATTGAAATGAATGAATGAGTGCATTGTATACCTATGCCAAGAAACCCTCATCAACAAAAGTTTTTAGATTCCCTAAAGTCAATTTCTTTAACACTTCCATCTTATCTGCAACCTCTTCCAAACTCACATAGAAGTAGGTTTTGGAAATTGGACCTTCATTTTCTTCATCACCTTTCATTTCCATTGAAAATATGTGGATTATTCTTGAGTCTTCATATATTTTATTTTAGCATCAATTTCAATAAACTCATCAACCATTTCCATAAGTATTTTCCTAACAATTATCTTTCCAACAACACTACTTTACACTCTCATCATGTTCTCAATATGTAAAGCATCAATATTTATGAATAACTTTGGGTGGAAGGTTTAAAGAATTGTTGGTTATAGTCTTAATGTAATATTGGGAACATGTTTTGCAATATTTTGTATTTCCAAATGCACATGTTCTAGTACTCCTTTCTCTTACCCATAAAATAGCTTCCATTTCCTCAACATTGTACCTTTATAAGTCATCAAATCTTCTTTCTTCATTACAACTTCTATTTCTTTGGAATGTAGCTAAAATAGACTTCTCAAAATCTATGTTGGTCTTATGATTCAAATGGAAGATGGAAGGAAGTTCTCTCTAGTAGAAACTTAAAACTTATGTCCCTCTATCATATATTTCTATAATCTTTCCACTTCATACTCTTGGATTCTAATAATTTGATTTGATAAAGAAACTCATTTATCTCTCCACTTGACATATAAACAGGTTCAATCTCCTTTTTTTTTCTTTTTGAGACTGCTAAATGAGGCTCTTCATGTTCTTCACCTCTATTTTTGAAGTTGTGGAACAAGGGAATCACTAATATGAATCAAAACTTCAGTGATGTATGGATAAAAAGTTTTAGTTTCTTCAAATTATATATGTCATCTCTTTGTTGATTCCTCTCACCTTCTTGTTCCCTCTTCCATTATTGTAGAGCACCATTGGACTATAGAATTTGATTCTTGAATAGGATAATTTATCATAAACTTCATCTGCTCCTTATGAAGTACAATTTTGATGCACCCATCAGCCCCAATGTGCTCAACTTTCCCTTTCCAAGTCTCAAAATAGTTCTAAATATGTGACATATTGCATTTTTTTATGTAACAAACTCAACCACTAAAATGCACCAGTATTTTTGAATTGTCTCACACAACCACCCGATCAAATACAATGTTAATCCATCCATATATCTTTCTCCTTCAAGTGATTGTATACCATTTGAAATAAATGTTGTACATAATGTAGTTCATGGAACCTATCTTCACTTTTGTAGAAGTTACTCCTTCTATATTATCCTCCTATATCCACTGCTATCTGGCCCATGGAAATAACCTATGCCTATATGTGATTTGTCCATTATTTTGACCTAGTATGAATGATAATATTAACTCCAGATCTCATTTTGTGGTTGGAAAGTTAGCTCTCAACAAAATCCACAACTTACAATATAGTATCAAGGGAAAAGGTATCCCTGCATATTCTGAACTCCTCATCCTACCATTATTCTACATGGACATGTTGAACATAATGGTGGTTTTTTTCCAAAATGTCCTTGCTGAAATCAAACTAATACTTGGTGACACAAAAACCAAGCATTAACTACAATGTTTTGTTTTAAAATTATATGTCAAATTTCTAAGTGCAATTTGAAAGAATGTATTCCCTTTCAGTACACAAAACTAACCTCAGACATCACCATTGCTATCTTTTTTCTTACTTTCCCACCATCTAGTTAATAAGTAACATAATTGAATCTATGCATGTCAACCACTGTCCTCACAAATTCGTGCTCCTCACTTTTGTGAATGCACTAGATTAATAGTGAAAATCCACTACACCTTGGGCATGTCCCATCTAAACAGGATTTTGCATAATATTTTTGTCTATTGGGCCTTGGAAACATGATTCTATGAGTAAAGTCTCTTGATGAAATTAGTAGTAGTATGGTCGAACATTCATGCATAAGGTAGTATGAAAAACACAGTGGATGTGTATATATGTGTCATAATAATAACCAAATTGCATGTTGTGTATACAATAACATGTGTTATGGTATATGCATATTCTAACATACCAAGGTTTGCATTTCTCAAAGATGTTTGCCCCATGTTTAGATCCTTGTCTTCATTCTTGAATCTCTCATAAAATTATTTTTGTGTAATGTCAATAATGTGTTTAATATGGGATTCATGGTCAATAAAACCTCTTCTCAATGTTATCATATCCTTTTGATTGGATGAAGGCCTCATATTTTCATCCCAATTTTTTTGGACTAGTCCATTAACAACTTAACTTCATGTAGCAGTGAGACAACCTACCAACAAGGGTGTAATAGTCCATTTGACCCAAGTTGTCAAGGCTTTCTCTTCTAATAGAATAATTTCAAAGGGTTTTGGCACTTACTGTAAAAATGTTAGATGTGTGTGTTTGAGTAAGTGATATTGCCTTGTGGCCTTGTCTACAATTGATTCTAACAATACACAATGGTCCCCATTATAGTATTTTGAATAAGTATGATTTCTAATTATATTAAAAGTAGCATGAATATTTTTACCAATATGATTAGCGGTCTTTGAACTTATAATTATCTTTATGCTTAAAATTTTCCTAACAACAACCAAAGTGTTTGATTTTAACAAGGCAAAAAATGTTGATGATTACAACTTCGTGAGACATCCTCCATGACACGTTCTCCTTTGAGACTCGGTTGAGACAACCTATGAGAGATCCCATGAGTTGGGTGTGCCCATGTGATGGGTGTGTCGTTCCTCTCTGATACTGAGATGAGACGATGTGTGCCCTTGTGTGGGGTGAGGATTCCCATGAGATGGGCATGTCGATGTGTGTGCCCCTGTGTGGGGTGAGGATTCCCATGAGATGGATGTGTCATTTGTGATGAAATGATGTGTACCCCATATGTGGGGTGAAGCTGCCCATGTGATGGGTATGCGTCAGACTCTGGACTGAGTTGTTATGACATGTGGTCTCATGCCTTGATTACTCCGTTGAGTAGGACGTCCCTATGGCTGAGCACAGGTGGATGTAACCCTAGTGGCTAAACACTAGTGGATTTGTTAGATCCCTCGCTATATTGTCTAAGAGTAATATTTACCTGTAACCCTAATTGTGATGTAAAGGGTATAGGTCGGCTCCACCATATGTGAAATATAATTAATATTTATTGTAATAATTAATTATTTTATGAGTTATTGAGGTTGGCCTTGTTATGCCAATAAACACCACTTTTGGTCTGTCCATTCTAGTATAAATAAAGGTGATTTCCCCATTGAGGAAACACAACACTCACACAAGTCACTTATCATTGAGAAATTTCACCAAGTACATTTCTAGGGTTGAAGTGTGCACCTCTCTTGGGTGCAAGTTTCAAGGTAGTAGAGCACCCTCTTGTGCGTATTAGGGTTTCATGGTTGGAGGATCGTCTCTTGAGAATATAGCAAAGGATTGTTGGGTTTTTCTCCCTTGTTGAGAAGGGTTTTCCTAGGACATTTCTTGTGTTCTTGTGCATGGTTATTCTTCTTGTGATCTTGGTTATTGCATCACTTGTAAATTGTGTAGTTTCATTTGTTCATGGTTCAAGTAAATGCTAAAATGAAATAAACCTCATGCTTGAGCCTAGAATAATGAAAATTAAACAAAAAATAACTCACATTTAGATGCATCATTATTCAATTCAAAATAGTATTTAATAATTTTATTGCATGCTACCAATGAATAGTTTTTTTAGGTAACTTACCTTCAAGTATTGCTAGAGAACTTTCATTACATGAACATGTCTAGCAGTTATTCGTCATGCACTAGATAGAAGAGGTAAAGAAGGTGGACCTATAGTCTAGAACCCATCACCATGACATTACATAAATTCACCAAGAGATCATAACACTTTATTCACCCGATGGTTAATATTGGGAGTGCACTGGACATGCTAGTAGTTGGTATGCTAAACATCTAATTGTTCAAAATCATCTTGCACCACAAGAGACTCTTCACTAAAAGGTTGTACAAAATTCAAATGTCTAATTTCTCCCTCTCTATGCTTAGTATCATGCAAAATTTCGATGTCTTCTTCAACTTGATCATTGTTTGTTGACGAAACATTGGTTGGAGGTGGACTAGATGTCCAAATTAGAATGGCCTCCATTGAAAACATACTCTTCACATGTGGTGACAAAGTAGAGACCAGTACAACATTTATTGTGCAAGGAATTGAGGTGGTGACTAATGGATGCCTGTGTTTTTCCATACACACCTTTTCCTTTTCTCTTAGTTCAGTAGGTTGTTCAAGGGGTTTCTACTTCCTCTCAGAATTTATTACTCGATTAAATATATTTTCCATATTAACAAGGATCGATTATAACAAGAAATTGACAAATTTTTTCTTCCCAATCACACTAAAAAATAAAAAATATTGCAATAGTAGTGTTTCTTGAGAAATGCTTCTTGTTGTGAAGAAGAGTTCTTTCTTTTTAGATACAATAAGTTTAGTTTTTTTTTTTTTCATTTTATACTAGAAAGAACATGCACACATTATTCACGCACATTCCTTAATGAAATGTGTGTTTTTTTGTTACAACATGTCAAAAATTTCCCCTTAAAACATTTTTGAGCCTTTCTAGTATCTTCCAAGATTCTCCCATGTCCATTACTTAGATATTAAGGTAGATACAAAACCAATAGGGTGAGTAGATCAAATCAATTTTTCCACCTATATTGGTTATCAATTGCCTCCAAGGGTGATATGGGTGCCATGACTAGGATAGTATCTTGGGCCTAAACCAAGAACCATTATCAAGGCCATGGTCATGGTTCTTTAGCATCTAAGTGGGATATGGGTATGGGAGAAATAAAATTGGGTTTTAGGCCCTAAATGTTGCTTCTTAAGCTAAATCCCCATGAATGACATGTGAAAACCACAACACAAGACCTCTCTAGGGGGTGTTTGTGTTGGAGACCTAGGATTTATTTTTCCTAAGGTTATTCCTTGTTTATTAGTCATAATTAGTCATTATCCAGTGTCCTATATTTTAGGGGAGAATATTCCACCTGGAGAATATTCTCGTTCAGTTGACACTTCAGTTTGAATAGTTGAGTTGAGTTTAGATGTTGCATTGGTTTTGTCACCATGCAACATTGGGATCATCACCAACTCACTACTCTTTGTTCAGTCAGTTAACTAAAGACTAGTTGACTAGTTAACTCAGCTAGGTGGCAGTTCACTTCCGTAACTGCTTGAGAGACTAGACTAGGTGACAATTTACTCTTGTAACTATTGGTGTGTGTCCATATCAATCTAGACCACCACTATGGCTCATTATTTACTCATGTATTCTATATCTATTGTAAATTATTCACTCTTTATGTGTGGAATACTGTTAATGAGAATTCTTCCATTCTTTCTATCTTGCTTCTTCTTTCTCAATTTCTCTCTGAAAATGTGTGTAGTATTTTCTAGCTAGATCTATTCTATGCAGGTTCAACACATTTACATGGTATTAGAGCTGATGGATTGCTAAGCAAAATATACACCAAATCATTTTTGTAGGTACAAAAGATTGAAGACAACAAAAAAATGGATTATTCGCCGGAAATACTTCTCACGCCTCATAACTATTTGGAGTGGAAGCCAAAGATTCTACTTCTTCTCAGAAGTAGAGGCTTATACCAAATAACCATGGCAATGGAAGTAGAGCATGATTCTGTCGATGAGAAAAATGACTTTCTCAATAGACAAGATATGGCCATAGGAAGTATTGACATGTCTGTTTCTCCCGAACTTTTCCATCAAGTATATGAAGAATCAAAAGGATCAACTCCAAATGAATTATGGAACACATTGGAGGTTCTATTTGGGAATAAAGAAGATTGTGAATATTTCATGCAAGAGGTTGAACAAATAGAGCCAGAAGAGAAGCCATCAAAAGATCAAGTTTCTTATTATGAAGAATCTTCTACAAAAGTTTTTGCATAAATTTGTATTCCATTAATTGAATATGATGTCTACTCCATTTCAGATTTTTTTTTTTCTGAAATTCATGTGGAAGATATATGGCATGCATCTCAGGAGTCACATGCAGACACTTTTGCATGCACTATGCATGCATCTCAGGAGTAAAAAAGGGAGCCACACACATCAGATGATATTATGACATTTTATGAGAAAAAATTGCAAAAATAAATTGGATATTTGAATTCCTCTCGGGAAAATATCCAATTTCAAAAAAACAATCGTCCAAAATGGAGTCCGGAAAGTGAATCATCCAAAATGGAGTCCGGAAAGTGAAGTTATGATCGTTTTAAAATCAACAAAATTTCAACATTTTTCTGGAAACGACTGCACGGTTTTCAAAATTTCATCCAAAATTTATTTGGATATTATTCATTACAAGAAGATAAAGTGGATATGTGTGGAAATATCAATGATTCATATACTTCATCAGATCCATGCATACATCTACATCTTCAACAAAATCTTCAAAGAGCACAAACTTGCACAATTGCGAGGTCTTCTTGGAGTGAAGGACATGGTTGCTTAGCAACTCTTTTTTGTTCCTTATCATTTTTTATTTTATGCATTGTAATTTGAGGGGGGTTTTGTTCCCATGAGGTTTTCCCTCTTTCCTCATTTAGTTCACTGTATCTTTTGTATTTGGGTACCTAACATGGCCTTGTTGCCGGGACCCATTCTTTATTTTCACTGTAGTGATGTTCAGGGGGGGTGTTGGAGTTACTTCACACACACCTAGGATTTATTTTTCCTAAGGTTATTCATTGTTTATTAGTCATAATTAGTCATTATCCAGTCTCCTATATTTTAGGGGAGAATATTCCACTTGG
>ML804790.1:113898-125362 GCA_009831015.1 Picea engelmannii
GTCATAATTAGTCATTATCCAGTCTCCTATATTTTAGGGGAGAATATTCCACTTGGAGAATATTCTCTTTCAGTTGACACTTCAGTTTGACTAGTTGAGTTGAGTTTAGATGTTGCATTGGTTTTGTCACCATGCAACATTGGAATCATCACCAACTCACTAATCTTTGTTCAGTCAGTTAACTAAAGACTAGTTGACTAGTTAACTCAGCAAGGTGACAGTTCACTCCCGTAACTGCTTGAGAGACTAGACTAGGTGACAATTTACTCTTGTGACTATTGGTGTGTGTCCAGATCAATCTAGACCACCACTATGGCTCATTAGTTACTCATGTATCCTATATCTATTGTAAATTATTCACTCTTTATGTGTGGAATACGGTTAATGATAATTCTTCCATTCTTTCTATCTTGCTTCTTCTTTCTCAATTTCTCTCTGCAAATGTGTGTAGTATTTTCTAGCTAGATCTATTCTGTGCAGGTTCAACACATTTACAGTTTGAAATTAGAGTTGGATATGGATGCCATTAGGTGGTCTTACACACTAAGGATGAGGCACGTGGCATTAACTGTGGTCAAGGAAGGGGAAAAGGCACCTTAGGATATTGTTAAATATTTTTTAGCCTTGAATGATTTATTAAACCAACACATGAGTCCTTTGTAAGGGTCTTTATAGTTTTCAAGTGGGATATGGATTCCATGAGTAGGTTTCATGCACTAGAAATGAGTATAGACATGTAAACATGGTAACGAGGGTAAACAAGGGCCTTAAGCCCTAATTGAACCTTCTTGAGCTCAAGCGCCATGAAAAAAACCTAGACACAAACAAAATCCCTCACTGGGGGGTCTTTTCCCTATGATTTAGATATGGGTTCCATTAATATGTTTCATGCACCATATACAGGTCTTGAGGCCTTGACCATAGTTGTGGTAGGGAAATAATAGCCTCAGGCCCTTAACGATGGTTGGGGTAAGGAAACAATAACCTGGGTCCCTAAACATAACTTCTTAGGCTTAAGCACCATGAACACATCATTGAACCATATCAAGCTCAAGAAACATGGACAACACATAAAAAATGAGATGATCCCTCTCTAGGGAGTCTTTGGTATCCAATTTGAATATGGGCACCATTATCAGGTCTTGGGCATCATGGATGGGTCTTGGGTCTATGAGCATAGTTGGGGGAAGGAAAAAACAATCTTGGGCCCTAAACATAGCTTCTTAGGTGTAAAAATCATGGACACATACTCAAACCACCACACGATACCATGGATGGATAGATGGGCCTTCCTTCCTTGCTTTCCTTTGTCAAGTGAGCAATCCTCCTTATCTTTCCTTTTTCAAGTGAGAAATCCTTCCTTTCATTCCTTTGTCGGGAAATGAATGATTTATTTCCTAATAAAAACATCATTGAAGAATGAAAACAAGTGTCATAGAATGTTATTATAGCTTCTTAGGCTGATGAGGCTTGAAAAACTACTCGAACCAACACACTAGAACTTTGTAGGGGGTATTTCTCCTCCAAGTGGGATACAAACACAATGAGTAGGTTTTTTGCATTGGGAATGTGTGTCTAGGTATACTTATGGTCAATGGGGAAATAAGGGACTTAATCCATTATTAAACATTCTTTGAGCTTAAGCACCATGAACAACACATAGAAACTAGGACATGAGCCCTATCCAAGGAGTCTTTGACATCCAGGTTCAATATGGGTGCCATTTTGAGGTCTTGCGAATTATGGACTGGTCTTGGGTCTATGACCATAGTTGATAGAGGGAGGGGGGTGCAAAATAAGAGCCTCTTTCCCTAAAACTTGATTCTCATGCTCAAGCGCCATGGACAAGTCCTTGAACCACCACATCTAACCTCTATTGGTTATCAATAACCTCTCAGGATGATATGGGTGCAATGACTAGTTTATTTTTGTATTAAGAATGTGTTTAACCAAGGTCATGGGCCTTGTTCCCTAAATTATTCTTGTCAAGCTCAATCGCCATGGAAAAAACTTATAACCCACAAAGGTTCTAAGGCTATAATGTTGAATGTGTTCTCAACCGACCACACAAGACACTTGTATGGTACTTTTGACCTACTAGAGGGATATGAGCACTATGCTTAAGCTACAACACATTACCTAAATAAGAATGTGTCCAACAGATATGGGTTCCATGAGTGGTTTTTGTGCACTAGAAAAGGGATTGGAGGTATAAATATGGCCAGGGAGGGAAATAAGGGGGTTAATCCTAAATGAGCCTTTTAGAGCTCAAGAAATATGGTTAGAGGAGGAAAACACTTGAGCCTTGGGTGCATAACATTGCTTCTCGTGCTCAATCAACATGAACAACACTTGAAAACCATAACACAAACCCTCTCTAGGGGGTCTTTGTCATCAAATTTGGATATGGATGACATTATGAGGTTTTTCACTCTAAGGATGGGTCATATGGCATTGAACATGGTTGAGAAAGGAAAATAAGCGCATTAAAATATTGTTGAATATTCTTAAGCTCAAGAATCTTGAATGAGTCCTTGAAACAACACATGAGTCCTTAGTAGGGTTTTTTTGCATGAATCCAAGTGGTATATGAGTGCCATGAGTAGTTTTTGTGCACTAGAAATGGGTCTTGACACCTAAGAATGGTCAAGGGGAGAAACAATGGTCTTAAGCCCTGATTGAACCTTCTCGATCTCAAGAAACATGAACAACACTTAAACACATTTACATGAGCCCTTATTAGGGAGTCTTTGGCCTAGGACTTGGATATGGTTTACATTAATATGTTTTACATTAATATGTTTTACATATCATGAATGGGTCTTGAGGGATAACTCATAGATGTGGTCGGAAACAACAACCTTAGGCCCTCAACGATGGTTGAGGGAGAGAAACAACAACCTTAGGCCCTAAACATAACTTCTTGAATTTAAGATCCATGAACACATTTTAAAACCACCACATGGGAGCATTGATGTTTAAATGGCCTTGACCATTATCAAATATTAAAATAAAGTTCCTTAGAATCTTATTGAATATTTTCGAGATCAAGAGCCTTGAACAAGTACTCAAACCAACAAATAAGAACTTTGGAGGGGGTCTTTGGCCTCTGAGTGGGATACAAGCACCATGAGTAGGTTTTTTGCACTAGAAATATATGTTGAGGCATGAACATGGTCAAGGGGAGAAATAAAAACCTTACACCCTAATTGAACCTTCTTGAGCTCAAGCACCATTAACAACACCTAAAAACAACACAAGTCCTCTCCAAGGATTCTTTGGCATTTAACATGAATATGGGTATCGTTATGAGGTCTTGGGTCCATGACCATAGGGAGGGGAGGAAAAAAAAATCATCTATCCCTTAACCTTTCTTCTTAGGCTCAAATTCCATGGAAAATTCATCGAACCACCACATCTGACCTTAGTTGGTTATCAATCACCTCCAAGGGTGATATATGTTCCATACCTAGGTTATTTATGAACCAATAATGGGTCTCAAGGTCTAACCAAGGGGAGGGAAAGACACAAAAGGACCTTTTTCCCTAAATGATGCTTCTCGGTCTCAATCATCATGAAAAACATCTACAATCCACAAACCATTGCATCTCTTGGTCATCTTTCAACAACAAGTGGTTTACTAGGGGACATCATGATCTTTTTAGTAACACTAATGGGTTTTTGCATCATGATGATGGTTGGAGAAGTATAATAAGGGACTTAGGCACTTAACAAAGATTTTGAAGCTCAAGTGTGGTGGAAGATGCATTGAAATGCCACATGGGACATTTTAATGGGATATTTGTGCTCTAAGTTGGATATGGATGCCAATAATTAGTTTTGAGGAGTAGTGATAGAGCTAGGGGCCTATACCATGGTAAAAAGGGGAAATAAGGACCTTACACAAGAAAATGAACCTTCTAGGCCTCAAGCACTATGAACAAGATCTCCAACCATAACACATGCCCTCTCTATGGGTCTTTGACCCCCAAGTGGTATTCTAGGCACCATTATGTGTTTTTATGTAAAGGGGATGGGGCTAGGGGCCTTTACTATGCCTTATAGTGGAAAATATGTCCTAATGCTAAATATTTACTTTTGAAACACGTAAAAATGAGGGAAGTTTTGCATAGTTATGATTTTTTGTAATAAAAACACACATGCATTACTAATAATGCATGGTTGTTATTAGCATGTGCATTCTTATAAATTAAAAACAAATGTAGAGATTGCCTATTTTTCTCTACATGTTGGATGAGTTGGCTACTTTGGTTTTATCTTTGGATTGACAAACTCATTGGTTTGATTTCAACCACATTTTTAAATATGATCCACATATTCAACAATGTGACTACATTTTTAAATATNGAGATTGCCTATTTTTCTCTACATGTTGGATGAGTTGGCTACTTTGGTTTTATCTTTGGATTGACAAACTCATTGGTTTGATTTCAACCACATTTTTAAATATGATCCACATATTCAACAATGTGACTACATTTTTAAATATGATTTGAGAGCCTCACTTCGAGGGGATCAATAGAGTTGAACTCATGGATGATTATAGGGGCTACATTTCGCTCATGGGCTAATTTTCCATGGTTTTTCCAAAAAAATGATTCGCTATTGTAAAAATGATTCGCCCAAATTCTATAGGATAAAATTATTTTACCTTAAAAATCGCCAAAAGTTTATACAAACTATATAAAATCCTTAAAAATTGGAATATTGTTACAAAAATATCGCCAAACATTTATAATTGTCATATGAGGGATTAGTAATATTCGCCAAGGTTTCTACATTTTAAAATAAATTTTCATCCTTAAAATCTTCCCTAGTTGAACTAGTAACTTACCTCCCCAAGTGATCATTGGGGGAGATATCTCATGTGACTCAAGACCGTTGGAGCTAACGCTTGGGGATATATATATGTATATATAACAAGTACACACTAAAATATACACACTAAAAACATAACATTGATTAATCATTAACTTTATATGCAAAAATAATGATGCACAAGAACCCACTGTTATCTACAATTGTATGAATTATTTTCAATTCCATACAAATTGTGCATCAATTTATAATAATTCTTCCTAATCAATAAATTGTTGTTTTATGCAATTATCTGTCATGGAAGGGAAACATTAATTTACACCAAACCTCCATTAGACATTTGAGTTATTGAAGCAAAATAATCCCAACTATTTTAATATGAATTTCTTTTTTGTTCCCTCTATTTTCGTTAAAATAGTTTTGTCATTCTTAATTTATTATATGATTTTTTTTTTTAATATTTTTATCATTTTTTTTTTTGGTAGTTGAAGAATGTTTTTATGATTTTTTTCGTTAATTTTATTAAGCCATATCTATTGGAAATAGACACATTTAATAGGTTTTTAGTCTTTAATCAATTTTCTATGGACATGATTAAATATGGATGGAATATTTTTAGTCGTCACATTAAATGAAAGGTTGAGATTTCAAGCATTAATTTACTTTCGTTTATAAGGCATATGTTTATGTGTTTAATTTTTCACATTTACCTAATCACGTTAAGAAGTATTGTACAGATCAGTTGATTACCACGTTTAGATGATTAACAAAGATTCCATTTAATTGTGATTAACTTAATAGTAGACTACCTAAAATATGAAGCGTGGCATGGAGGGCGTTTCATTTTAGTATTTATGGGGTGGCACACGTTTCAATTAATAGGCGTTTCAGATTTCATCTCCTCTCCTAGACTAAGGCCCAACGCCGCAATCCTCGTACAAGGTGAACATTTGCGATTGATTATGATTTTCCAGTTATTGTTTACATTGTGTGCTAAAATGGCGAAGCCCGTTGTGCTGTATTCATGGATTTCTATGGGCCCAATTCCCACCACAATAATGGACAAGTCATCTCTATATTGAATTCAAAAGTTCCCAACTGCTTAACCTCCCTCTGTCAATTCGTTCCTTGCGACTTCAAGACTGCGCAGATTCTGCAAGTTTGGTAGCCATTCCGGCAAGTCTGCATTGAGGTTGAACCTAACAAGCCACATCCCTTCTAGATTGTACAACTCGAGATGAAAATGGTCTGTAGGAAAGCCAGAGGAAGTGAAGGATGGTCAGTTTCTGGAGATATGGCATTATGGTTCCAATTAAAAGGTTTTTTATCAAGTCGTTCCAGCAAAAGAAGATTTTTTGTTTCTAGGGCGGAACGAATATCCTAGTATAGATTATTGACCAACATATCCAACTCCCTCAACGAACTCAACTACGGAATCATGATTTTCGACAACTTATTAGACAAGAAATTATCAGATCATCTAGTATTGCCAAGGTCGTGGTGGGTAGATCGTGGGTGACCATTGTTTCAGAGAAGCATGGTAATTGAGAGAATTTGTTTTGAACAAGAATAATATTTTTCAGCGGTTTTGAGCGGGAATACTACTTTTCTATGGTTTTGAAATTATTTCCCTGTGGTTTTGAATGGGGTGACTATTATTTCAAAGAAGCATGGTAATTGAGAGAATTTCTTTTGGACGAGAATAATATTTTTCAACAGTTTTGAACATGAATACTACTTCTCTACAGTTTTGAAATTATTTCCCTGCGGTTTTGAACGGGATATATATATATATATATATATATATATATATATATATATATATTAAAGAAGATATTATATTTCTAAGATTATATATCTATGGTTTTGAAAGGGAATCTTTGGTTTTTATCTTTTTTACCCAGAATAATCTCTATAGTTTCTCCAGACTTCTCTGCCATTTTCATAAATTATTTTTGGCTTCTTCAACAGGTTGAGCAATTGGAATGAGGTGAGTCATTTTTTACTTTGATTCAATTTCAATTTTAGGTAAACAGATTTAAATATATTTTATTTATTTTTTTATTTTAAGTTTCATAAGTAAAAGTTGATTTGAGAGATAAAGTCAATCCATAATAATAATTGTTACATATTTTTTCTCTTCTTCTCAATATGAGCACTCCACCAGTTATTCCAAAAACTTAGGCTAACAAGGGGAGGCCCTCCAAAATCACCCTAGAGATACTTTACGATTATATGGAATCAATAGAAAAAAGAAGAGAAGAGAGACATGCCAAAATCCAAATAGAGTTATAAACATTAGAAAAAAAGGAGTGAAGAAAGAGACTTAAAACTCCAAATAGAGCTAGAGGCAATGATTGATAAAAAAATTAAAGATACCATTCAAAATCAAACAAAGGATAGATTCTTATGGTTCAAGAGTGAATTGCAGACAATGAAGGATAACATTCAAGAAATGGAAAAACATAAACAATCAACCCAAGAACAAGGGGTTGAAGAAAATCACAACTTGATAGATAGGATTAAAGAGCTAGAAGAAAAACTAACCAACAATTTGACCCTCAGTAATATGGAAAACAAATTGGATATCAAACCCATCAAAGAGGAAATGAATAATCTAATCGAAGTGGACCATGAGCGTATTGAACCTCATAATTTTTGGTATAAAAGAACAATAAGAGGAGGATATGCTAGCAATAGTAAAAGAATTGATACAACTTATATCATAGAAGCAAAGAGGCTAGGAAAAATAATTGATCACAAAGATAAGTTGATTTGTGCCAAAGTAAGTTGTAATGACCATAAATATAACATACTTAGTAAATCTCTGAGCTTAAAAGGGTCAGGAATATTTATAAATGAATGCCTCATTCCCGAAGACCAAGCTGAATTAAGGAAGGACGTTCAAAAGGTAAAAGATGCCAGGAAAGAAAGAAAATGGGCAATAATTAGAAATCAAAAAGCTATTGTTAGGGATAGAGACTAGAAGGATAATAATAAATAGGAATTTGGGACACTCGAGATCCTTTTTTGGAATTGTCGTGGCTTTCCACGGCACAAAGGTCCTATGATAAGTTGGATCTTGAGTGATATTGATATTATTTGTCTAGTTGAAACTTGGGAGCATGAGGAGTCTAAGGTCCCCAACATGGAAGGATTTGTCTTGTGGTCGGCATGGAACAAAAAATCCCACTGTATAGGGATAGAAGGCATAGATTGTTATACTAGAAAGAGCATTTCTCCTCACATTCAACTTCATAAGATTGACCCTCTTAATCAATACATTTGGATACAAATTTCAGACACCAATGCTAAGAATATGTATATAGCAATTTGTTATTTTGCACCTATTAATTCTACTTTTTATAAGAAAAATAATCTATATAAAAATTGTCCCTATAATAATTTAGAACAAGATATTTATAATTTGAAAAATGAAGGTAATATCCTCCTGCTAGGAGAATTTAATGATAGGAATGCAACTAAACAAGCTACTCTTTTAAGTAATGACTCCAACCACAATCCTTTATGGCTAGATGAGGACCTTGTTTTATCTAATAGCTACAAAAGAATCTCTGAAGACCTAATTGAGAATTTGTTTGGTACTGAATTGGTCAAGCTCTGCAACTCTCAAGACCTAATAATTTGCAATGGAGTAATGAAGTGGCCAAACTCCAACCAGATGACCTGTATTCATAGGTTAGGTAGTAGTGTTGTAGATTAAGTGATATCTGATATCCCCGTTTCCAACCAAATAACAACTTTTAACCTTTTAAATCACCATGCTCCTGATTCTCATCATAAACCTTTAACCCTAACTTTAAAATTTTCCATGCATAGGAGCACCATTGAAGAGAATTATGATAATCAAAGGAATTTGCACTTTGAAAAAAGTAAAGTTGACATTTTCTTAAAGGATATAAATAGTAAATTAAACCTGCTAACTCATAAGGACAACATTGAATAAATCTATCATAATTTTACAACTACGCTTTCCACTTCTATTAACAAGTTCTCTTTCGAGGTGTCATATAAAAAGAATAATAGAACGACCAACCTTTGGTATGATAAAGAATGTAAAATTGCTAGGAAAGCAATTAGGGATGCTTCTAATGAGCCCTTAAAACTCGATAATACAATACGTACAAAGCCCTAATTAAAAGAAAGAAAAGATACTATATCAATAAAATGCAAGAGCAACTTTCACAACTATACAAGTTGGATCCTAAGAAGTTCTGGAGCCAAATTCTAAAACACAATACTAAAAAAAATAATAGGATTCCCTTAAGGGAATGTAATTCCTACCTTAAAAGTATTTATGAGTTCCCTAATGCCATGGACACCGTTCCTATTGTCCCTACAAAGGAAGAAGTTTTTTCTTTAGATGACATAGAGTTCAGGGTTAAACAACTTGCAAATGGGAAAGCTAAGGACATTGAAGACTACCAAGATGAAATTTTTAAAATCGGAGGGCCAATCCTTATCCCTCACATACACAAGCTCTTCAATTTAGTAGTCAAGCAGGGCTTCCCTAAACCCTAGACACAAAGCCTCATTGTTCCTATTTTTAAAAATTGGGATAGAAACATTCCCTCTAATTATAGGACCATTATGATTAGCCTGATTTTAGCCAAGCTTTATGGAATTGTTTTGGAAAAGAAGATTAACCTTTGGATAGAAAGTCATGGTAAAAGAGCTAAAGGATAGGCCGGGTTTAGGAGATATCATTCAACTATGGACCATCTTATTACATTTAGGATCATTGCAAAGGAGTTCCGTAATACGAAAACCAATCTTTTTGTTTTGTTTTGTTGACTTTAGAAAAGATTTTGACATGGTTCCTAGGAAAAACCTTTGGAAGAGATAAAAGTTCCTCTCGAGTTGAGGGTTGTTGCAATAAGGATGTATGAGAATGTTATTTCTAAGTTTATAAACACTGAGGGCTTGTCAAAAGACATTAACTGCAATATCAGAGTTAAGCAAGGTTGTCCCTTGTCCCCTACCCTTTTTTGCATATACATTGACAAGTTAGAAGAATGCTTGGAAAAAGCAAGTTGTGTTGGCCCTACTCTCACTAGTATAGTCATCAATGTTCTTCTTTATGCCGATGATATCGTTCTTATAGCAAAAAGTTCCCATGATCTTGAAAATCAACTAAGAATCCTCAAGGATTTTTGCTCCAATATGGGTATGACTGTTAATACTGATAAGACTAAGGTCATGATTATTAAATCCAATAAGATCCCTTATGATACCTTTGTATATGACAACAACAACTTGGAGAAAGTGACTTCATATAAATATCTCAGAATTGATATTCACCACAAGCTCAATTGGAATTATAGCATTGAGAAAAGGATTATTGGGGGATGGAAAGCTTATTATGAGCTTGAAAACAATTGTAAATCAGCTGATGTTTGGAGTTGGGATAAGAAGAAACTGCTCTTTGAGAATCTTTTTACACCTGTTATTCTTTATGGATGTGAAGTCTGGGATTGTAGTATCTCTCGTGAATCCTGGAGAAAGATAAAGAAAACACAAAAGATTTTTATAACGTATAATCTCAAAATTAAAGGAAATACGCCCTATCCCGTCCTCCTCTTAGAAACAAGCCTCTCCCCCATTGAGAGCATGACTATGACTAGATACCTAATGTATAAGAACAAGTTAAACAACATGGAAGACAATAGGCTACCTAAAATTGCTTCAAAATCAAGTCATAACCACCATCAACTCAAGCGAGGATGGCATAAAGACGCCCGGTCTTGGATAAACTATTGGGGAATCATGGAAGAAACCATTTTGTAGAATAAAGATATTATTAAAAAAAAAGTCAAATCAAAATTTAAGGAGAAAATGTGGTGTGATAAAGAGTTGGATTAAAAAAGAAAATTAAGGTATTATAAAGATGTAATCAACCCTAATCTAGAAGATCAAAATTATCTATTTGTTTTGCCAAGTGTAAAGAAAAAAAAAGCATTTCTAAGATAAGAACAAATTCTCACGAGCTCCATAGTAAAACTAGGCGTTGGTCAATTCCTAAAACGCCATGGGATGAAAGAGTATGTCACCTTTGTGACATTAAGAATGTTGAAGATGAAAAACACTTTCTCTTAGATTGTCCAGCCTATACCCATATTAGATCTCATTTTCAAAATATTTATCACACTACCAACCTTCCTAACCTCTTAACTCAACAAAAGTATGGTGATCTTGGAAAGCTTCTCTTAATGTTTTTTGAGCATAGAAACAAAATTCTAAAGAATCACAAGTAATCACTTACCCTCTTAAGGTCTGATAGACCAATTTAGTCTTAGTGAACGTTAATCATCATCATTTATATATAAATGGAAGAATGCATGAAAGTTTGGATAGAAATGGAAGAATGCATGAAAGCATGTCTCCTCCAACACCATTATTGGAAATTTTGATGCCTACACAAATGTTATTTTGATACATGTGTTAGGGTTAGGGTTTCAGTATTAGGGTTAGGTTTCTCATGATAAGCCAAAAACTATTAAAATCTATGAAATATTAAATATTGAGATAGAAAAACAATTAGGACAAAAAATATTTATTTATGTTTTTTTTTTTTTTTTAAATATAATTTATTATTAGTATTTTA